>BPLR01015669.1:0-44430 GCA_021605095.1 Caerostris extrusa | reverse complement strand
AGCTTATGCAAGCCCAGTTTGGGGTTCTGTCGCACGTACAAATTTTGAAATTATTCAAAGGCTTGAGAACAAAACTCTCAGAATGTTAACGAATTCACCCTGGTACTTTCGTAATGAAGATGTTAGACGAGCTCTCTCGATTCCAAGTTTAAGAAGACAATTTGTTCACAAAATTTCTACTAAATTCTATAATGATATGCGAAAAATTAATTGATTAAAATCTTAATTATCTTTCCATTTAAATCTTTTCAAGCTCTAAATCGTTCATTTGGGAAATTGTTGACACGTAAATCTTCGTTCGGTGAAGTTTGCGAATTCATTTTTATTTCCTATAAGCAATTCAACTTATTTTGCCAAAGACTTTGAAAAAGTATTAAAGGAAATATCAATGGGGGAATAGACAGACACCCTGGGGACGTTTAAATTTCCATCGTATCATTACGAGTTATTTTTTGCTGGCTTTTAATTACCACTGCAAATTACACATACAAGTTTTCTTGATTGTATTGATTAACATTTCAGACATAAAAATGGAATTAGATGCAATTTTGCTTTTGAACTTCACTGAAATGAATGTTAACCTTAATTAAATGGGGGTTCTTTTCATTGATACAAGAATGAATTCATTAGTTAGTATGAGTAATGTCTTAAATGAAGTTCTTTGTATTTGAATAGAGGGGAATATTGAATTGAATAAGTAATTATTATGCAACCTCTTTTAATTTAATACATTTCAATTGAATGAGCCAAGTGTTGTAGACTTGTATGTATAAAAACAAATATATCTTTGAAGTGATATATTTTAAATAATTTTATGTTTTGCCAGTTTTTGAATTGGAATGTTTCCAATTTAATTTACTGTAATTTTTAATTCTCACGGTAGCCTTTAAACATAGAGTTAAATTAATTTATAATCGTTTTTGTAATTCTTAAGCATATAAAGACAAGATATTGGAAAGTGTGATATCAAGTAAAGATAAGGAAGTGAGTGGAAAGGAAATTAATTTATTATTCGAAACAATGCTTTTTTACAGATAATTTCATAAGAAAAATAAAAGAACCTCTGAAACGAATTTAATTAAAAGAAAGAAGGCAATATTCAGTTTATCGAGTATTAAATGTATAAATCGATTAATATTACAGGACCATCATTTTGTCCAGGGAGATTTTAAATGAAAGATAAAACGATGTATATATATATATTCTTATAGGAAAAGACTTGGTTTTAATTAAAATGGAGATACAATGACGTTTTGTAAGTAAAGTCATTGAAATAATGTTTTGATCATCAATATGGAAAAAAATTTCTTTTTAAAATATTTATAAAAGTAATATTAAGGAGAATTAAATAAATTTTTTAATGTTCACTGGATAAAATGCGCCATTGTTTCGTGATTAAATTAAAAAAGAACAAAATAATATCTGTCCTCTTAAATATACAGAGCATGTCTAAAATAGCTGACTTAAAAATTGAAAAGCAAGTAAGACTGATGGAAACAAGCGAATGTGCAGTACAATACAATTTGCTTGTTTCTGTCTTTGACAGGTATAAGTAGCATGTTTAAGAGCTAGCAAGTGAGTTATAAACAACTAGTAAAGTAAAAATAAAAATATAATTATTTTTTAAAATTCTATACATTTTAATGATTGGACTTTTTGCAATAGATGCAAGAAAGGGACGGCTAACGGCAATTAAAGATTGACAGAAGCAGGTGCATGAATTAGCGTCCATTAAGAAAACTGTGACACATGTCTTGCACATGTCCAGCACCAACTCAAGTTTCCACAATAACATATCCAATAGTAATTCAAGTTTCGAAGCAGCAGGACTCATGGATTGGTGTTCTACAACAGAACTGTGACGCATGTCTTACATATTTCCAGCTCTCTAGATTCTGCAGTAGTTAATACAACAGTAATTTAAGATTTCGCAGTAGCAAATCCAACAGTAATTCAAGATTTCCCAGTAACAAATCAAACAGTAATTCAAGATTCCCCAGTAACAAATTCAACAGTAATTCAAGATTCCCAGTAACAAATTCAACAGTAATTCAAGATTCACAGCAGCAGGCCGCATGAGTTGATGGATTCAATTGATTGACAAGCAATTCGGAAAGCAAAAAACAATAATAATAATTGACTTACAATTCTTCGCAATTAATGTTAAAGAATGCCAACGTAATCACCTATTAAAATGCTTACAAACATGGTATACCATAGAATACGATTTTTGTACAATCGGAAATTGAAAGATCATCTTCGTTATATGCCTTCTTTTGACAAAATCTTCTTTTCATTTCGACTTCAAAGTTCCTCACATCAGAAAGCACACAAGTTCATATTTTGTTTCTTATTCGTATAGGGGGGATAGAAAAGCAAATGTTTACTTTTGAGTGGAAATCTTTTCGCAATGTTAAACTATTTATCCGTGGAATTGTTGATTCATGGAATGTTCGCTTGAAAAGGTTTGCGAATTCATTTTCGCTCTGCAGCGATTCAAAATAGCTTGTAAATATCAGGAAAAGCATGAAGAAAGGACATTTCTGTTTTTACGGGAGGAAATGATTAAATTTCCTACAAACACAAACGCCAGTTACTTCAAAATTCGCTGATTAAAAAAGTGTTTTTTTTTTAAATCAAAATTCGCGCTAGAAAAACATATGCGAAACAATAAACATAAAAACAGAAGTAAAAAATTTAATTGACCAAAATCTTGAATTTCTTTCGATTTAAATCTTTTTCGTGCTCTAAATCGTTCATTTGTGAAATTGTAGAAGCGTAAAATCTTCGCTCGGTGAAGTTTGCGAATTCTTTTTTATTTCCTATAAGCAATTCAACTTATTCTGCAAAGACTTTGAAAAGTATTAAGGAAATATCAATGGGGAATAGACAGACACCCTGGGGACGTTTAAATTTCTATCGTATCATTCCGAGTTATTTTTGCTGGCTTTTAATTACCACTGCAAATTACACAGACAAGTTTCTCGATTATATTGATTAACATTTCAGACATAAAAAATGTAATTAGATGCAATTTGCTGAACTTCAATGGGAGGGAATGTTAACCATAATTAAATGCGAGTTCTTTTCATTTATGCATGAATGAATTCGTTAGTGAGTACGGGTAATGTCTTAACCAAAGTTGTTTGTATTTGAATAGGGAATATTGAATTGAATAAGTAATTATGATGCAACCTCTTTTAATTTAATACCTTTCAATTGAAGGATTCATGTTTGTAGACTTATACCTAGAAATAAATCTCTTTGAAACAAGTTAAAAGATATATTAAAAATAGTTTATGTTTTGCAAGCTTTAAATTGAAATGTTTCCAGTTTAAAGTGCAGCAAAATATAATATTATCGTTATCATTTAAAAGTATGAGAGTTAAATAAATTCGTAATTGTTTTTGTAAATTTTTAAGCATATAAAGACCGCTTTTTGGAAAGTTATTGGAAAGATTGACATGAAGTAAAGATAAAAAAGAATGAAAGGAAATGAAATCAAATCATTATTTGAAAGAATTTTATTCTTTTCATTCTTAAGATAATCTCAATTATCGATAAATAGATTAATATTACATGACAATCACTTTGTCTGGGAAAACTTTTAAATTAAAAGATGCAACAATATATATATATATATTTATATTACAAGAAAAAGTCTTGGTTTTAATAAAATGGGGATAGTACAATGTCATTTTGTATGTAAAATTAATTGAAGTAATATTTGATCATCAATATAGAAAAAGTTTCTTTTAAAATATTTATAAAGAAATGTATTACGAAGCATTAAATATTTCTTTTTGATGTTTATTTAAAAAAATGAGCCATTGTTTCGTGATTAAATTAAAGAGAAAAAAAGTAATGTCACTCTTATTCAATATACAGAGCGTGTCTGAAATGTCTGAAAAAAATTGAAAAAAAAGTAAAAACAAATCGAAGCAAGCAGATTGTATAGTTCACACAATCTTCTTGTTTCTATCTTTCACAGTACGAGTGGCATGTTTAAGCTTCAGCAAGTAGGGAAGATATTGGAAGTCTCTGTCTATACTAGACTTATAATGGCTTCAAGAAGAGGTCCATTTTCAGGTTTCATGGAACATTTTTTTTATTTTATTTACAAAAATTTTATATATGTACAGAACTCTATTTACAAAAAATGAAAATGAACGATAAGTTGATTCGCAAGTGCAATTTACTTCAAGGACAGAGATTTTCCGAGTTCTCGAGTCTACGACGAATGTATTTCATCGGGGCTTCAGCAGACTTAAATTATCACACGGCACGATACACGAAACCACAAGGGCTCACTTTGTAAACAGGCGAAATCTTCGACCTGTTCAGCCACTTTCAGAAAAGGAGAAAAACAACACTACTTGTCAAATCGTCGCAAACCTCTTCTTTTTCTCCAAAAACTCCCTGTAAAAAAATGCATCAAGAGTCATGGTGAGTTTCTCTCAATTATCATTAAAGTAGACACTTTCTCAGCTTATGGTCTACCACAAATCACGATGCAACTACTCATGGGTGAGTCGTACTCCATCTGTTCTCAACAATACGCAAAACAAGTGATTTATTTTCCATTAATAATTTAGAAGAAATCGATTAACATTAATTAGTTAAAGTTTTAAATTAATTAAACCGAGAGGGTAATCAAATTAAATGAATTCGATTTATAATTCGGATTCAATTGATTAATAAGTAATCGATTGTCCGGAAAGCAAAATAATAGCAATAACGACTTATAATTCTAGTCATTATCATTAAAATGCATATAAGCCTGGTATACCATAGAATATGATTTTCTTACAATCGAAAATTGAAAGATCATTCATTATATTTCTTTTGACAAAATTCTCTTTTCATTCAATAACAGAAGTTCCTCTCGCATCAAGTTCAATATTTTTGTTTTATTATTCGCATAGGGAGGACGGAAAAGCAAATGTTTACTTTTGAGTGCAAAACTTTTTCACAATGTTAAAACTATTTATCTGTGGAATTGTTGATGCATGGAATAGTCGCTTGGGAAGTGAATTCAGTTGGCTCTGTAGCGATTCAAAATAATTCGTAAACGTCAGGAAAAGCGTGAAGAGAGGACATTTCTGCTTTTACTCAAGGAAATGATTAAATTTCAACAACACAAACCCCAGTTTCTTCTACTGATAAAAACAAAATTTCGCACTAGAAACATAAACGAAATAATAAACATAAAGCAGACAATTCCTTCTATATATGTAGAAATAATAAGTGAAAATATCAACAACGATTGAACGTGTCTAAATATGGCGGCCTAGTATTTGAGATTTAATTTTTCTGGAGAAAACGATAAAACTCTCAATATTAATTCTTCCTCTTGGCATCATCAAGTATCAAAATTCTACAAGTGCGCATGTATTGAATATTTTATTACTACCCTGCAAAAAGAGGATGGTGAAGCAAAAGAGAAAAAAATTTAATTGATCAAATCTTGATTTCTTTCCATTTATCCCATCTGCGAATTCATTTTTTATTTCCTATAAGCAATTCAACTTATTTTGCAAAGACTTTGAAAAGTATTAAAGGAAATATCAAAGGGAGATAGAGAGACACCCTGGGGACATTTAAATTTCTATCGCGTATTCATACGGGTTGTTGCTAGCTTTTAATTACCACCGCAAATTACACAGACAAGTTTCTCGATTGTATTGATTAGCATTTCAAACATAAAAATGTAATTAGATGCAATTTGCTGAGCTTCAATGGGAGTTAATGTTAACCATAATTAAATGGGGGAGTTCTTTTCATTAATGCATGAATGAATTCATTAGTTAGTACGGGTAATGTCTTAACCAAATTTGTTTGTATTTGAATAGGAATATTGAATTGAATATGTAATTATTATGCAACCTCTTTTAATTTAAAACTTTTCAATTGAGTGAGCCATTCTTGTAGACATATACCTATAAATAAATCTCTTTGAACCAAGTAACAGATATATTTAAATAATTAATGTTTTGCAAGTTTTTCAATGGAATGTTTCAGTTTCATTTGCGGCATAATTAAATATTCTCGGAATCATTTAAACGTATGAGTGTTAAATTTGTAATTGTTTTTAAAATTTTTAAGCATATAAAGACCGCTTTTCATGGGATATTGCAAAGATTGGTACGGAGTAAAGATCAAACTGGAAATGAAATTAATTCACTTTATTTGAAAGAACCAGTTCTTACAGATAATCTTAATTTTATAAAACAGGAACCTTAAACCAATGAAGCTCTGAAACGAATTTAATTATAGAAAGAAGAAAGCCTATATTCAGTTGTTTGTGAAAAGAGTATCGAGTTATCGAGTATCTAATCGATAAATCTATTGATATTACATGGCAATCATTTTGTCTGGGGAAAAAAACGCTTTTAAAATGAAAGATAAAGCATATATATATAAATAATATAATATCTAATTATATATATATATATATATATATATATCTATATATATATATATCTATATCTGTATATATATATATATATATCTATATATATATATATATATATATATATATATATATCTATATATATATATCTATATCTATATATATATATATATATATCTATCTATATATATATATATATATGAGACTTGCGAAAAAAGAATTGGTTTTTTAATTGAAACGCAGATTAGTACGGAGAAATGTTCTTTTAAAATGCTTATAAAAGAAACTTATTTATGAAGCATTAAATAAATTTTTTTATTATTTTCTGGAAAATATGCGCGCTATTGTCTCGTGGTTATATTAAAGAGGAAAAAATAATGTCACTCTTATTTTATATGCACGGAGTGTTTAAAATATCTGACAAAAATGGAAAACCAATTAAAGCGGATCGAAGCAAGCAGAATGTGCAGTGCACACAATCTTTTGTTTCTGTCTTTTATCGAAAGTACAAGTATGAGCAGATTTCTTAAGCGCTAGCTGGTAAGGAAGTTATGAACAACAAGTAATGTCAAAATATAAAAATGTAATTAACTTTTAAAATTCTGTACATTTTAATGATTGGACTCTTTGCAATAGATGAAGAAAAGACACCAAAAACAGTAATTCGAGATTCACAGAAGCAGACCGCATAGATTATCGCCCATTAACAAAACTGTGACACATGTCCAGCAGCAACTCAAGATTCCCCAGTAACAAATCCAACTTTAATTCTAGATTCACCGCAGCAAGTCGCATGGATTGAAGTTCAGTTTATACCTCGTAGTTTTGCTAAACGACGAGGCATGTCTTGAACATGTCCAGCAGAACATAAGATTCCACAGTAACAAATTCAATGGACTAATTGAACTGGCAAGTGAAGATGCTGCAATAGAAGATTCCCAGTAATAAATCTAACATTAATTTTAGATTCACATCAGAAGAGCGCACGGATTTGCTTTCATTAGCAAAAATTTTAGGCATGTCTTGTATATGTCCTACAGCAACTCAAGACTCCACAGTAACAAATCCAACATTAATTCAAAATTCACAGCAGCAGAAGCATGACATGTCATTCAATTGATTGACAGGCAATTCAAAAAACAAAATAATAATAATAATTGGCTTACAATTCTTCACAATTAATGTTAAAGAAAGCCAAAATAATTAATTATTAACATGCATATGAACATGGTATTCTATAGAATACGATTTTTTTACAGTCGAAAATTGAAAGATATCATTATAAGACAAAATCTTCTTTTTATTTCTATGTCAAAAGTTCCTCGCATCAGAAAACACACAAGTTCAATATTTTTGTTTCTTATTCAGGGAAGGAACTGAAAAGCAAATGTTTACGTTTGAGTGCAAATTTTTCACAATGCTAAATTATTTATCTGTCGAATTGTTGATGCATGGAATCTTCGCTTGGAAAGTTTGAGAATTCATTTTCGAACTATAGAGATTCAAAATAATTCGTAAACACCAGGAAAAGAACGCTTGAAGAGGAACATTTCTGTTTTACTGGAGGAAATGATTAAATTTCAAACAACACAAACACCAGTTACTTCTTCTGACGACAGAAAATTTCACACTAGCATATGCATCACAGAAACATATGCGAAACAATAAATATAAAGTAGGCAATTTCTTATTTATATGTAGAAATAATAATGAAAATAATAGCAGTGACTGATTGTGTCTAAAGATGGCGGGCTACTATTCTAGATTTGATTTTCTAGAGAAAACGATACAAATATTTAATATTACTTCTTCATTTTCGGATCATCAAAGTTAAGTTTCAAAATTTCCAAAAATTGCTCATGCATTGAATATTTTATTATTTAGTTTGCAAAAGAGGGTATGGAAACAAAAAAAAAAAATTGATCAAAAATTGAATATAAAATCGCATATATATATATATATATATGTATATATATGAAACAATAAAAATAAAACACACACTCTCTTATATATTTGTAGAAATAATAATGAAAATAACAACTATGACTGACGGTGTCTAAACATGGCGGCCAAGTATGCGACATTTGCATCTATGGAGAAAACGATAAAACTCGTCAATATTATTTCTTTCTCTGGCATCACCCAAGTTTTCAAAAATTCTACATTGCTCATGCATTGAATATTTTATTACTTATTTTTGCAAAAGAAAGTAGAGAAAACAAAAAAAAAAAAAACATTTAATTGATCAAAATCTTGACTTTCTTTCCATTTAAATCTTTTCATGCTCTAAATCGTTCATTTGTGAAATTGTTGACGCGTAAAATCTTCACTCGGTGAAATTTGTGATTTCGTTTTTATTTCCTATAAACAATTCAACTTATTTGGCAAAAACTTTGAAAAGTATTAAGGAAATATCAATGGGGGATTAGACAGACACCCTGGGGACGTTTAAATTTCCGTCGTATCATTACCGAGTTATTTTTTCTAGCTTTTTTAATTACCACTGCAAATTACACAGACAAGTTTCTCGATTGTATTGATTAGCATTTCAAAACATAAAAATGTAATTAGATGCAATTTGCTGAACTTCAATGAAATTAATGTTAATCATAATTAAATGCGGGTTCTTTTCATTTATGTATGAATGAATTCATTAGTTAGTATGGGTAATGTCTCAACCAAAGTTGTTTGCATTTGAATAAGAAAATATTGAATAGAATAAGTAATTATTATGCAACCTCTTTTAATTTAATACCTTTAAATTGAGCGAATCATGTATGTAGACTTATACCTCTCTTTGAACAGATTTATTTTTAAATTATTTATGTTTTTTAAAGTTTTGAATTGGAATTTTTCCAATTTAATTTGTTACAAATTTAAAAAATTAAAAAAAAAAAAAATTGTAATCGTTTCGTAATTGTTGAGCATATATAAAGACAGCTTTTGGAAAGATGGATATAAAGTAAAGATAAAAAAGAATGAATGGAAATGAAATTAATTTATTATTTCAAGGAATGCATTCTTACATATAATCTCAATTTTGTAAGAGAAAAAAAAGAAACGAATTTAATTAAAGAAAGAAAGGCAATATTCAGTTGCAGATCGAAATCAGCTTTATCGAGTATAAAATCAATAAATCGATTATTATAACATGGCATTCATTTTGTCTGGGAAAACTTTTTAAATGAAAGATAAAAAGATATATGTGAATATATATTTCTTACAGACTTGTCTTTAATTAAAAGGAGATACAATTACATTTTGTAAATAAAATTCATTGAAATAATATATGATTATCAATAAGGAAACGCGTTCACGTTTTTAAAGTTGTAAATGAAAAGGAGTTACCAATTTGAAATTTTTTAAAAATATTATAAAGAAATGTATTATGTATCAAGAAGCATTAAATGAATTGTTTTTAATGTTCATTGGAAAAATGCGCCAATGTTTCGTGATTAAATTAAAGAGAAAAATAATATCTCTTATTGTATATACAGAGCTTGACTAAAATATCTGACAAAAATGGAAAAAGTAAGTAAAACGGATCGAAACAAGCGGATTGTGTAGTGCATACAATATGCTTGTTTTGGTATTTCATGAATACAAGTAGGTATGTTTAAGGACTAGCAGATATGGAAGTTATTAACAACAAGTAAAGTCAAAAGGTATGTTTGCGAGTACAAGTAGGTATGTTTAATCTCCATCAAGTAGGGAAGTTACTGTAACACCTCGGTCCATACTAGACCTACAACGGCTTCAAGAAGAGAGCCATTTTCAGGTTCATGGAAACGCTTTAAATTTTATTTACAAGCATTACACTGAAGTGACAAAAGTCATGGGATACCTCTTAATATCGTGTCGGCCCTCCTTTCGCCCGGCGAAGTGCAGCAACTCGACGTGGAATCTCAACAAGTCGTTGGAAGTCTTCTGCAGGAATATTGAGCCATGCTGTCTCGATAGACGTCCATAACTGTGAAAGCGTTGATGGTGTAGGGATTTTGGGCACGAACAGACCTCTCGATGATGTCCCATAAATGCTCGATGGGATTCATGTCGGACGATCTAGGTGGCCAGATCATTCGTTGGAATTGTCCAGAATGTTCTTCAAACCAATCGCGAACAGTTGTGGCCCGGTGACATGGCGCATTGTCATCCATAAAAAAATCCCATTGTTGTTTGGGTACATGAAGTCCATCTCCAAGTAGCTGAACATAAGCATTTCCAGTCAATGTTCGGTCCAGTCGCACCAGAGGGCCAAGTCCATGCCATGAAAAACAGCCCACACCATTACGGAGCCACCACCAGCTTGAACAGTGCCTTGCTGACAGTTTGGGTCCATGGATTCGTGGGGTCTGCGCCACACTCGAACCCTACCATCAGCTCTTACCAACTGAAATCGTGACTCATCGGACCAGGCCACGGTTTTCCATTCATCTAGGGACCAACCGATATGCTCACGTGCCCACGAGAGTCGCTGCAAGCGATGTCGTTCTGTCAGTAAAGGCACTCGAGTCGGTCTTCTGCTGGAATAGCCCAAGAAAGCCAAATTTCTCCGCACAGTTCTAACAGACAAGTCCCTTGTACGTCCCACATAGATTTCTGCGGTTATTTGACGCAGTGTTGCTTGTCTGTTAGAATTTACGACTCTTTGCAGACGTCGCCGGTCTCGGTCATTAAGTGCAAGCAGTCGACCATTGCGCTGTCCATGGAGGGATGTTATGCCTGAAATTTCATACTCGGCACACTCTTGACACAGTGGATCTGGGAATGTTGAATTCCCTCACGATTTCCGAAATGGCATGACCCATGCGTCTAGCTCCAACTAACATTCCGCGTTCAAAGTCTGTTAATTCCCGTCGTGCGGTCATCATCACGTCAAAACCTCTTCACATGAATAACTTGAATAGAAATGAAAGCTCAGCGAAAGTACTGCGCATTTATACCTGTTCTACGCGATGCTACTGCCATCTGAAAATTTGCATATTGCTATCCCATGACTTTTGTCACTTCAGTGTATATACATGTACAGAACACTATTAAAAAAAAAAAGGAAAATTAAAGATAATTTGATTCGCATGTGCAGTGTACTCCAATGACGGACATTTTCAGAGTTCTCGAGTCTACGACGAATTTATTTCACCAGGTCTTCAGCAGACTTTTTAATTATCCCACGGCATGATACACGAATCCACAAGGGGCTCACTTCTTAAGCAGATGGAATCTCCAGAGAAAAAAAAAAAAACAATACTTCTGGTCAACTCGTTCAAAACTCCCTTCTTTTTGCAAAAACCTCCCTTTAAGAAAATACATCAAGAGGGAGTATGATCAGGTTCCCTCAATTTTCATTTAGGACGACACTTTCTCAGCCCATGGTCTATTACCAATCATGATGCTACTACTCAAGGTGTAGTCCTATTCCTTCTATTCTCAACAATCCGCTAACCAGTGATTGATTTTTCCACTAATAATGAAGAAGAAATCGATTAACATTAATTAGTCAAAGTTTTAAATTAATTAAACCGAAATGTTAATCAAATTAAATTAATTCGTTTAACTCGATATCTCGGATTCCATTGATTAATAAGTAATCGATTATCCGGAAAGCAAATTAATAACATTAATTGACTTATAATTCCTAGGTAATCGGTCATTAAAATGCATACAAACATGTTACACCATAGAATGCGATTTTGTTTTCCATTGAAAATTGAAAGATCATTCATTATAATGTTTTCTTTTTGAGAAATTCTCCTCTTTTCATTCGGATGTCAAAAGTTCCTCGCATCAGAAAACACGAAGTTCAATATTTTGTTTCTTATTTGTAAGGGAAATTGAAAAGCAAGTGTTTGAGTGCAAATATTTTTCCAATCTTAACTATTTACGTATCTGTGGAATTGTTGATGCATGGAATCTTCGCTCGGAAAGTTTGCGAATTCATTTTCGCTCTGCAGTGATTCAAAATAATTCGTAAACATCCTGAAAAGCGGTAAGAGAGGACATTTCTGTTTTCAGCTGTGGAAATGATTAAATTTCCAACAACACGAACGCCAGTTACTGATAAAAAAAAGGATTTTTTAAAAACAAAATTTCGCACTAGAAACATATACAACACAATAAGCATAAAGCAAACAATTTCTTATATATATGTAGAAATAATAACAACAACAATTGATTGTGTCTATATATGGCGGCCCAGTATTGTTCCAGAATTGAATTTCTCGAGCAAACGATAAAATTCGTCAATATTTTTTCTTCCTTCTGGCATCATCCAAGCTTCAAAAATTCTACAAATTGCGCATGTATTGAATATTTTATTACTTAGTTTGTAAAAGAGGATGGTGAAGCAAAAGAAAAAAAAAAAAACATTTATTTGATCAAAATCTTGACTTTCTTTCCATTTAAATCTTTTCGCGCTCTAAATCGTTCATTTGTGAAATTGTTGACACGTAAAATCTTCGCCCGGTGAAGTTTGCGAATTCATTTTTATCTCCTATAAGCAATTCAACTTATTTTGCAAAGACTTTGAAACGTATTAAGGAAATATCAATGGGAGATAGACAGACACCCTGGGAACGTTTAAATTTCCATCGTATCATTACGAGCTATTTTTGCTAGCTTTTAATTACCACTGAAAACTACACAGACAAGTTTTCTCGATTGTATTGATTAACATTTCGAAACATAAAAATGTAATTAGACGCAATTTGCTGAACTTCAATGAAAATTAATGTTAATCATAATTAAATGGGGATTCTTTTCATTTATGAATGAATGAATTCATTAGTTAGTATGGGTAATGTCTTAACCGAAGTTGTTTGCATTTGAATAGGGGAATATTGAATAAGTAATTATTATGCAACCTCTTTTAATGTAATGCCTTTCAATTTAGCTAATCATGTATGCAGATTTATACCCATAAATACATCTCTTTGCACCAAGTTACAGATATATTTAAATAATTTATGTTTTGAGAGTTTTAAATTGGAATGTTTTCAATTTAAGTTGCGGCAAAATTAAATATTCTCGGTATCAGTTAAAGGTATGGGAGTTAAATAAGTTTGCAATTGTTTTTGTTGATTTTTAAGCATATAAGTACCGCATATTGGAAAGATATTAGAAAGATTAATATGAAGTAAAGAAAAAAAAGAATGAAAGGAAATGAAATTAATTCATTATTTGAAAGAAAGGGTCTTACAGATAATTTCAATTTTATAAGAAAAAAAATGAAGCTCAGAATCAAATTTAATTAAAGAAAGAAAGGAAATATTCAGTTGTGTATTAAAATCAACTTTATCGGGTATTAAATAAGTATTAATTAGTATTACAAGACAATCATTTTTGTCTTTGAAAACTTTTAAATGAAATATAAAACGGTATATATATATTGGAAAAATATTTATGCAGGAAAAATATTTGGTTTTGATTATAATGGCGATGCAATGACATTTTATTAAAATTTATTAAAATAATATTTATCGACATGGGAAAGCAAACGTGTTTTTAAAGTTGTAAAGAGAAATATTTTCAATTAGAAAAGTTTTCTTTTAAAATACTTATAAAGAAATATATTAAAGAGCAATAAATAAACTTTTTCTGTTCATTGGAGAAATGCAATTGTTTCATGATTAAATTAATGAGAAAAACAAATGTCACTCTTATTGAATATGTAAGGCTATATTAATTCTAAGATATTTAAAAAAAAAAAATGAAAAAGCAAGTAAAGCGGATCGAAACAAGCAGATTATGCAGTGCACATAATCTGCTTATTTCGGTCTCATGAGTACAAGTAGGCGTACTTAAGCTCTAACTGGTAATTAAATTATGGACAACAATTAAAATCAAAATAAAAATATAATTAACTTTTAAAATTCTATACATTTTAATGATTAGAATCTTTGCAATAGATGCAGAAAAGGAACCACAAACAGTAATTGAAGATTCATAGCAGCAGGCGCATGGATTGGTGTTCATTAGCAAAATTGTGAGGCTCGTCTTGCATATGACAAACAGTAAATTCAAGATTCCGTTGTAGCAAATCCCACAGTAATTCAAGATTCACTGCAGCAGGACTCATGGATTGGCGGCCATTAGCCAAATTGTAAGGAATGTCTTGCACATGTCCAGCAGCAAATCAAGATTCCACAATAACATATATAACAGTAATTCAAGATTCCCAACAGCAGTCGCATGAGTTGGCGGATTCATAAGATTGACAAGTAATTCGGAAAGCAAAATAATAATAATAATTTGCTTACAATTCTCCACATATAATGTTAAAGAATATCAAGGTAATCAATTATTATTATGCATACAAACATGGTATACCATAGTATACGATTTTCTTGCAATCGAAAATTGAAAGATCTTTTATAAAAATCCTCTTTTCATTTCGATGTCAAAGTTCCTCGCATCAGAAAATACGCAAGTTCAATATTTTGTTTCTCATTCAAATAGGGAAATGGAAAAGCAACTGTTTACTTTTTGGTGCAAATCTTTTCACAATGTTAAACTATTTATATTTGTGGAATTGTTGATGCATGGAAACTTTCGCTCGGAAAGTTTGCGAATTCATTTTCGCTCGTCAGAGATTCAAAATTATTTGTAAACATCGGGAAAAGCGTGAAGAGAGAACATTTCTGTTTTTTAGCCGAGGAAATGATTAAATTTCCAACAACACAAACGCCAGTTACTTCTGTTGACAAAACAAAATTTCGCACTAGAAACATATACAAAACAAAAAACATAAAACAAACAATTTCTTATATATATGTAGAAATAATAATGGAAATAGCAACAGCGATTGTATGTGTCTAAAAATGGCGGACCAGTATTCGAAATTTGATTTTCTGGAGAACATGATGAAATTCGCAAATATTATTTCATTCAAGATTCAAAAATTCTACAAATTGCGCATGTATTGAATATTTTATTACTTAGTTTGCAAAAGAGGATGGTGAAGTTAAAAAGAAAAAAAAGATTAATTGATCAACATCTTGACTTTCTTTCCATTTAAATCTTTTCATGCTGTAATCGTTCATTTGTGAAATTGTTGATGCATAAAATTTTCACTCGGTGAAGTTTGCGAATTCATTTTTAATTCCTATAAGCAATTCAACTTATTTGGCAAAGTCTTTGAAAAGTATTAAGGAAATATCAATGGGGGATAAACAGACACCCTGGGGACATTTAAATTTCCATCGTATCATATTATCGTTATTTTTGCTAGGTTTAATTACCTCTGCAAATTACACAGACAAGTTTCTCGATTGTATTGATTCACATTTCAAACATAAAAATTGAATTAGATGCAATTTGCTGAACTTCAATGAGAGTGAATGTTAACTATAATTAAATGGTGGTTCTTTTCATTTATGCATGAATGAATTCATTAGTTAGTACGGGTAATGTCTCATTCAAAGTTGTTTGTATTTGAATAGGGTAATATTGAATTGAATAAGTAATTATTATGCAATCTCTTTTAATTTAATGCCTTTCAATTGAGAGAATCATGTTTGTAGACTTATTCTTAATAAATAAATCCCTTTGAACAGATTTATTTAAATATATTATGTTTTGCAAGTTTTAAATTGGAATGTGTCCAACTTAATTTTGCTGCAAATTTAAATATTCTCGGTATCATTTAAACGTATGAGAGTTAAATTTATTTTTAATCGTTTTTTTTTGTAAATTTTTAAGCACATAAAGACCGCTTTTTGGAAAGATTGATATAAAGTAAAGACAAAAAAGAATGATAGGAAATGAAATTAATTCATTATTTGAAAGAGCCAGTTCTTCCAGATAATCTCAATTTTCTAAGAAAAAAAATGGATTTAATTAAAGAAAGAAAGGCTCTTCAGAAAAATCAGCTTTATCGAGTATTTAAATCGATAAATCGATTAATATTACATAGCTGTCATTTTGTCTGGGAAAACGATTTAATAAAAGATAAAGCGATATATATATATATATATATATATATATATATATATATATATATATATATATTCTCACAGGAAAAAGATTTGCTTTTAATTAAAATGGAGATGCAAGACATTTTGTCATTGAAACAATATTTGATCATCAATATGGAAAAATTTTCTTTAAAATGCTTATAAAGAAATGTATTAAGACAAACTATAAAATTTTTTTTTTTTTTTTTTTAATGTTCATTGGAAAATTGCGTCATTGTTTCGTGATTAAATTAAAGAGAAAAAATAATGTCACTCTTTTGAATATGGAGAGGGTGTCTAAAATATCTCACAAAAATAAAAAGCAAGTAGTGCGGAGAGAAACAAGCACTTAGTGTAGTGAAATATGCTTACAAGTGACATGTTTACGCGCCAACAAGTAAGAAAAGTTATGAACAACAAGTAAGATTAAAATAAAAATATAATTTTTATTTAAGAATCTCAGACGATTAGACTTTTTGCAATAAGTACAGAAATACGACCACAAATAGTAATTCAAGATTCACAGCAGCAGGCTGCATGGATTGACATTAACTGTAAGACATTTCTAACTGTAAAAGGCGTGTAAAACTGTAAGACATGATCGAAGGACACGAAAAACATCTCTCCCCCCAAAAATACTCATTTATTATAATGTTTATAACGATTATTTTGAAATTAATATGGGTATATGACAAGGCAAGAGGTAGGAAAACTTTCTGCGGAATGTGGTCTTTGCATTGCAGCCCAGCTTTTAGAAATTTAATCATTTTTATAGATATATGCAACAATAATGTTTCATTTTTAAGAATTCCGTTTCATTTTCAAGTACTTATCGTATTTCACTCATAATTTCATAGCGGATACTGATATGATGTATTGTTAACACTAGAAGCAAGTCGAAAAAGTAATTCTCTGTTGTCGAGTGATCCTAGGAAAAAAAAAAAGGAGAAGTTTCTAGAAAGTTCTTATGTCCTTGGGGTATTACGAGGATTTCTTCTTGTGAGTGGCGTAATAAACACATTCCGATTGATGGATATCGACGTGAAATCATCGATTCTGATTATTATTATTTTTTTTTTTTTTTTGCATTTGCTTTCTAAGAATCTGTCTTTTTTATTCACCCATGCTAGTCTGTTAAAGAGAGTTAAAATTTTTTCAATATTCACCTATGCACTAGTCTGTTAAGTGAGATGATAAGTCTTTTTTCTAATGTGAGATGATAAGTGTTAAGTGAGATGATAAGTGTTTTTTATATTAAGCAATGATTTTACTTGTTCGGCTTGTTATAGATAAACTAAGTAAAAAAAAAAAAAAAAAAGATTTTTAGCTGCTAAGGATACAAAAAAAAAAAAAAAAGGATATTAGGTTTTTGTAAAAAAGAACAGAAACTATTAATAAAGTGTGCCTCAAAGTTCACGCGCGTAATTTTGAGACACGCACATTGGAATCACGCAAGATTTTTTTAAATTTAATTTATAATTTATTTATTATTATTTATTTATTTTTTTATTTTTTTTTTTTATGTAATTGTTTTAGTGAATTTTAGGACAATCTTTAAACTTATTTTTTTATGTTAGAAAAAAATCCAACTATATTATAAACTTTAATTGGGATGCGCAATTTTTAATTTCTTATATTTTGGATAATAGGTATTTACAAAAAATCATGGAATTTTGAACTAGGAAAAAGCTAACATAAAGTATTGTATTTTTAATTATAAATTTACGAATTTGCTCTTTTATTCTTTAACATTTCAGTTATGCTATCTTTTAAAATTTATCTATCAATGATAGTTATATATTTTTAAATATATATTTCTTTAATAATATAATAAATTAAAAAATTTAATTGAATTTTCATTTAATTATTTATGTTACGTTTAAAATATATCTATTCAATGATAATTATTTTTTAAATATATATTTCTTTAATAATATAATAAATTTAAAAAATTATTAAATTTTTATTTAATTATTTATACTAAATTTTCAAATTTATCTGTCCAATGATAATTATGTATATTGTAAATATACATTTCTTTATTAATACTATGACGCAAAGATTGATTATTATTAATTATTAATAATGATTAATTTGATATTGATTTTATTTAATTATTTATGTTATCTTTTAAAATTTATCTATCCAATGATAATTATATATTTTTTTAAATACAAATTTCTTTATTTATATAATACTAATATAATGCAGAATTAATTAGATACTAATATGATGTATTGAAAACACCAGCAGCAGGTCAAAAAAAGTAATCCTCTCTTGTCAAGTGATCCTAAAAAAAAAAAAAGAGAGAGTTTCTAGAAAGTTCTTATATTCTTGGGGTATTACGAGGATTTCTTCTTGTGAGTGGCCTAATAAACATTCCGATTGATGGATGTCGACATGAAATAATCGATTCTGCCGATTATTTTTTCCTTTGTTTTTGCTTTCTAAGCGATCTGTCTTTTTTTTTCTGCAGACTGTTCTGCAGGGAAAGAAAGAAGCTTTATTCAATATTCACCCATGTGCCAGTCTGTTAAAGATTAATCAAGTCTTTTTTTCGACAAGAAGTATTTTTCTATATTAGCAACATTTTTACTTGTTATAATAAACTAAGTAAAAAATTGATTTTTAGTAGCTAAGGATACAATAAATTAAATTAGTTTTTAGTAAATAAGAATAGATATTTTTAATAAAGTGCACGTCAAAAGTGACCTAAAGTTATGCAAGGAATAATGCTTGAATTTTCAGACACATCGGTTTCACGCAAGATTTTTTTATTTAATTAATTTATGATTATTACTTTTTTTTATTATTATTTGGTTTAATTGATTTAGTTATTTAATTATTTAATTTAATTTTAAGACAATCTTTAAATTTATTTTTTTTTTAAAGTTAGGAAAAAATTTTTCGATATTATAAGCTTTCATTGGGAAACAAAATTTCTTTAGTTTCTGATATTTTGGATAATAAGTATTTATAAAAATTCATGGAATTTTCAAAGCTAGGGAAAGGCGAATATAAAGTATTGTTTTTTTTATTATAAATTTACGAATTTTCTGCTTTAGTCTTTAAAAATTTAGCTATACTGTCTATTAAAATGTATCTATCCAATGATAATTGTGTATTTTTTAAACATAAGTTTCTTTATTTATATAACACTAATAAAAATAGATTTAATGAGATACTCATATGATGTATTGGAAACACACTAACAGCAAGTCAAAAAAGTAATCCTCTCTTGCCGAGTGATCCTAGAATAAAAAAGAGGAGTTTCTGGAAAGTTCTTACTATATCCTTCGGGTATTACGAGGATTTCTTCTTGTGAGTGTCGTAATAAGCTTACATTCCGATTGATGGATGCCGACATGAAATAATCGATTCTGATGATTATTTTTTTTTTTCTTTGCAGTTTGCTTTCTAAGCGATCTATCTTTTTTTCTACAGACTGTTCTGTAGGGAAAGAAAAAGAGAAAAGAAGCTTTATTCAATATTCACCCATGTACCAGTCTGTTAAAGAGGAGTTAATCAAGTCTTTTTTCCCTCAAAGTGTTTTTTTTTTTTTTTATATTAAGCAATGTTTTTTACTTGTTTGGCTTGCTATAGATAAACTAAATCTAGAAAAATTGATTTTTAGTAGCTAAGGATACCAAAAATTATATTAGTTTTTAGTAAATAAGAATAGATATTATTAATAAAGTATGCAACAAAATTCAAGCAAGAAATGATGCGTGAATTTTGGGACACATCGGATTCCGTAATATTTTCTTTATTTAATTTATTTATTATTATTATTTATTTATTTTCATTATTTTATTTAATGTTATTATTTTATTTTATTTTTTTAGTGAATTTTAGGGCAATCTTTAAACATGTTATTTTTTTAAGTTAGAAAAAATTTCTATATTATGAGCTTTAATTGGGATGCAAAATTTCTGATAGTTTGGATAATAGGTGTTTATAAAAATTCATGGAATTTTCAACTAGGAAAAGACGAAACTAAAGAATTTTTTTATTATAAATTTAATAAAGTATTAAAGAATTATTAACGAATTATTAATATTCTTTCAATGATAATTATATATTTTTAAATATATATTTCGTTAATAATATAAATATAAATTTAAAAATTTATTACAAATTTTAATTTAATTATGTAATGAAGCTTTTAAAATTTATCTATCAATGATAATTATGCATTTTTAAATATATATTTCTTTAATAATACATTGAATTTAAGAATTTAATAAAATTTTTATTTAATTATTTATTTATGTTATCGTTTAAAATGTAGCTGTCAATGAAAATGACATATATTTTTTAAATATATGTTTCTTTAATAATACTATATAATGAATTAAAAAGTTTAATTGATTTTTAATTAAATTATTTATGTTATCTTATAGAAATTCGTGGAATTTTCAACTAGGAATAGGCAAAACTAAAAGTATTTTTATTATAAATTTAATAAAGTATTAAAGAATTATTACTAATCTATCCAATGATAATTATGTATTATTTAAAATACATATTTCTTTAATAATCTAATAAATTAAAAAAAAAAAAAAAAAAATTAACTGAATTTTTTTTTATTTAATTATTTATGTTACCTTTAAAATGTATCTATCCAATGATAATTATGTATTTTTAAATATATATTTATATAATAATATAATAAATTTAATTGAATTTTTATTTAGAATAATCAAATATTATTTTTAATTTTTTGTCATTTAAAGATTTTTTTTACTATTTAAGAATAAATTCTTCTTTATTTATGCAACAACCCCATGGTAGGCCTAGGCCGTCGTCCAATTGGCAGATTTCGAGACATGAGATAATTTCTTTTTGAGATAGGGTTGTCAGCCCTATGTTCAACGCTCTACAGTCATATTAGACCGGGACCGTCAGTTTAAAAAGGATTCTGAACCACTACAAGCATCCATGGCATCGCCGGAACTCTAATCGAAACCTCTACCACTAAGCGCCACAGTGCTAATGCTAGTAATAACAAGCCCCTTAGGAATAAATTTCAACCTTAAAAATTTAAGATAAGAGAGAAATAAAAACTCATTACAAAAAACTAAATAATAAAAAATAAATATCTAACAACGGTAATGAAAGCTTAAAATTAAATTTTTTTGTGATATTTTCATTTAAAAATCTAAAATTTTTATATTATAATTGCAAGTTTAAATTCTGTCATAAGTTCATAAAAAAAATCATCTTTTATGCAATGTAAAATTTTTAGATAATTGAATCTTCACTGAATTATTTTACTTTATTTTTTTATTACAAATGGGAAAGGAATTTTTTAAAATTGAGATTATTTTCCAAAATGAATTTTTATTGTTCAAAAGTCAATCCAGTAAAAACAGATAGATGATTTCTACGAGCGCAATTCTAGAATTCTTCTTATGAATAATACATGAATTTGTTTCAATATTTAAAATAGTTTTATATTCCGTTCAATTCCGTAAAAAAATATGTATGGATATTTGCGGAATGTATTGCTTTGTAATTTTTCTTATAAACTATCTTCAAATGTTTGTACGAATAAAAATTGATCGAACATTCTATTATGTTTGCATTTGCATAAATTGTTATGAAGCAAATATATTTCGAATATATATTTCTTAACTTAAAAATATTTTTATAAAAGAAATATACATATATATATATATATATTTATGATCTTGATACAATTTAGAAGTATACAAACTATCATCTAAATCTGTATTCTGAATTCGAAATTTTTCATTAAGGGAAACAGAAATTTAAAAAAAGTAATATGCATATCTCAAATTAAATAGCTAAAATTCAAGAAATTTTCACTATACATTTAAATCAACACGACATATTTGAATAATTTCTTTCATAAAATTTGTGTGTTACATCAAATGTATGTCAAAATTTGTTAAAAATTTGGTAAAAATTTTTTAAAATTTGTTAGTTATGTTAAAATTTAATAAAATTGAGTTTAAATTTGTAAGTTATGTTAAAATGTGTTTAAAATTTGTTAGTTACGTTAAAATGTGTTTAAAATTTGTTAATTATGTTAAAATGTGTTACAAATTTGTTAACTATGATAAATTTGTAAATATTTCGTGCAATTTTCATATGCAATGGATAATAAAAAGGGAAGCATTCGTAAAAAAAAATATCTATTTCTTTGGTATTGGTTTTCTCTGTTACAGTTGTATTTTAAAAAGCATTTAATTTAAAATTTGATATCATTTGAAGTATATTTTTAAATATTCAATAACGGTTTCTCAATACTCAATTATTAATAATTTGAAAAATAAAACAACATTATTTATTCCTACAAAATCTTAAATAAATTCTTTTGTAACCATTTATTTTGCCATAAAATTTTATTTATCGAACAAACAACAAATCCAGTGCAAAATAAAAACCCAAAATCAAACCGCTCAAATTTCTGAGAAAGCCGCATCAATCGATCTGTCATATTTTCTATTCCCCCTTTTTAAATAAATTCTTCCTTTTCCAATCTAGTTTAGAAAAATGAAGTTTTGAAATTCCAAAAGACTTGCCGAACAATTTAAATGCTTCCTGATAATATTTCTTGGCTTAAAAATAAAAATAAAAATAAATATATTTATTACAAAACCATCTGCAAACCTTTTATTTTTTTTAAAAAAAAGTCCTTTAAAGAATTTCCTACCCCTCCGATATATAAACCCTTTTCTGTCAAAAACACTGTCGAAAATGGGAATGAGTTCCACATTTATTTTCCTTTTCCGCCATTGATTTGAGGAGGCGAGCAATATATTCACTTCAAAATCCAATCATTTTCCGGAATTTCATAAAAGAGTTTCAATCTTTTGTGTAAGTATTTCGAATAGGAAAAAAAAAAAAAAGAATGCAGCTCTTCTTCCCTCACCCCAAACAGTTTTTCTGGTAATATTCGAAACAGTTTCGATTGGAACTTTCTCTAATCACTGAGCAAAATTTTTAATATAGAAAAAGCTTCGAAATTTGAGAGCAGTTGTGGAAGTTTGTGATCTCAATTTATTTAGATGACATGAAAGCAGTCAAATGCAGAATCAAGTCTTCTAGAACATACACAAAAGAGCAAATTATTTGTTTAATTAGACTAGAATTTTTAGATTAATATTTATCGATTTAGAATTCTAAACTCTATTCTATTTTATGAAAAGCTTTAATAAAAATACTAAAAACAAAAGTTAGCTATTGTTGTTGACCGCCGTTGTTGATTATGTTGATCAACAACATAAGATAAATAGAACTAGATCATTGGACTGTTGAAGACAGATATGAAACAGATTCACCATTACTCAAGTAATACATGGTATACATACAGCATTGGTTTATCGTACGCCATCGTGATTTAGGACGAAAATCAAAATGATTGGACTCTGAAAATCGAACATTTCTTCCATTCATGTGTTACTTTTAAACATCAGTGGACCTTGTGTTCTATTTATACACGCCAAGAAACAGCATTTTGGTGACCATTGTCATAGATAGTGGTCAAAGATTTAGTGCTATAGTTCTTCTGGTAGAAATTCCATCAAAATATGTTAAACCTGTTTTTTAAAAGCATAAGCAACTACAAAAAACAGTAACTAATGTTAAGCTATCTGTTGTTATTGAACATCAGTGGGCCTCGTCTACTAATGATGCATGCATACGAGCAGCTACCGCTTGCAGCCATTGTAATATATAATGTTCACAGATTTATGGCTATAGTTTTTATGGCAAATATTACATCGAACTTTTTCTGCTTCTTTTGGCGAAATCATGCCAAAAATGGAAGCCACTTCCTCACCAAATATTTCTGTAACCCTATAATTCGGACAATATCAATCAGAAATATTTTATTAGGTATTGAAAATGTTTGAAATTATTAATGTTTTCAAAATATAACTCGAAATGTATCATTAATTTTAGTTTCTTTATAACAGTTTTGCCTCTTTTATAAATAAATTATGTTTATATTTAATTAAATTATTCCTTTTTTTTAAACATTTAATATTGCGGATGCGAATTGATGGAGTAATTTATTATTTATTTATTATTATCCATGTAAGTTATTTGTAACAAAATAGAAGAAAAAATTAATATGCTAATTTAAAAAATATATAAATATGTAAAAGAAATTTAAGTGAAAATAATATAAGTAAATGAAAAAAATATATATATAATTTTATTTAAATATAGTTTATATACAGTTTTATATAATTATATAATATAGTTTCTATACATTTTTATTTTAAAAAGCCCTTTAATTAAAATTTGATATCATTTGAAGTATATTTTAAATATTTAAGAACTGTCTTTCAATAATCAATTAATGAAAATTAAAAAAATAAAACAACAATATTTATTCTTACAAAATGTTCAATAAACTTCCTTTGTAACCATTTATTTTGCCATAAAATTTTATTTATCGAACAAACAACAAATCCAGTAAAGAAATAAAAACAAAAAAATTAAAATGCTCAAATTTCTGAAAAGCCGCATCAACTGCTATGTCATATTTTCTATTCAGCCTATTTTTAAATAAATTCTTTTTCCAATCTAGTTTAGAAAAAATGAAGTTTTGAAATTCCAGGGACTTGCCGAACAATTTGAATGTTTCCTGATAATATTTCTCCGGTTAAAAGTAAAAAAAAAAGAAATATATTTATTACAAAACCATCTGCAATCCTTCATTATTTTTTTTTTACTCAAAGTCCTTTAAAAAAATTCCATACCCCTCCGATATATAAACCCTTTTCTGTCAAAAACAGTGTCGAAAATGGGAATCAGTTCCATATATATTTTTTATCCTGCCATTGATTTGAGGAGGCAAGCAATATATTCAACTTCAAAATCAATCATTTTCCGGAAATTGATAAAAGAGTTTCAATCTTTTGCGGAAGTATTTCGAATAGGAAATAAAAAATAGAATGCATCTATTTTGCCTTCATCCAAACAATTTTTCTGGTAATATTCGAAACAGTTTCGATTGGAACTTCTCTAATCACTGAGCGAATTTTTTAATATAGAAAAAAGCTTCGAGAAATTTGAGAGCAGTTGTGGAAAGTTTGTGATCTCACTTTATTTAGATGACATGAAAGCAGTCAAATGCAGAATCAAGTCTTCTAGAACATACACAAAGAGCAAATTATTTGTTTAATTAGACTAGAATTTTTAGATTAATATTTATCGATTTAGAATTCTAAACTCCATTCTATTTTATGAAAATCTTTAATAAAAATACTAAAAACAAAAGTTAGCTATTGTTGTTGACCGCCGTTGTTGATTATGTTGATCAACAACATAAGATAAATAGAACTAGATCATTGGACTGTTGAAGACAGATATGAAACAGATTTACCATTACTCAAGTATACATGGTATACATACAGCATTGGATTTATCGTACGCCATCGTGATTTAGGACGAAAATCAAAATGGTTGGACTCTGAAAATCGAACATCTCTTCCATTCATGTGTTACTTTTAAACATCAGTGGACCTTGTGTTCTATTTATACACGCCCAGAAACAGCATTTTGGTGACCACTGTCATATATAGTGGTCAAAGATTTAGTGCTATAGTTCTTCTGGTAGAAATTCCATCAAAATTTGTTAAACCTGTTTTTTAAAGCATAAGCAACTACAAAAAACAGTAACTAATGTTAAGTTATCTGTTGTTATTGAACATCAGTGGGCCTCGTCTACTAATGATGCATGCAAACGAGCAGCTACCGTTCGCAACCATTGTAATATATAATGTTCACAGATTTATGGCTATAGTTTTTATGGCAAATATTACATCGAACTTTTTTCTGCTTCTTTTTGGCGAAATCATGCCAAAAATGGAAGCCACTTCTCAAACAAATATTTCTGCAACCTATAATTCGGACAATATTAATCAGAAATATTTTATTAGGTATTGAAAATGTTTGAATTATTAATGTTTTCAAAATATAACTCGAAATGTATCCTAATTTTAGTTTCTTTATAACAGTTTTGCCTCTTTTTATATTAAAATTATGTTTATATTTAATTAAATTATTCCTTTTTTAAACATTTAATATTGCGGATGCGAATTGATGGAGTAATTTATTATTTATTTATTATTATCCATGTAAGTTATTTGTAACAAAATAGAAGAAAAAAAATTAATATGCTAATTTAAAAAAATATATAAATATGTAAAAAGAAATTTAAGTGAAAATAATATAAGTAAATGAAAAAAAATATACATATAATTTTATTTAAATATAGTTTATATACAGTTTTATATAATTATATAATATAGTTTCTATATATTTTTATTTTAAAAAGCCCTTTAATTAAAAAATTTGATATCATTTGTAGTATATTTTAAATATTTATGAACTGTCTTTCAATAATCAATTAATAACAATTTAAAAAAATAAAACAACAATATTTATTCTTACAAAATCTTCAATAAACTTCCTTTGTAACCATTTATTTTTGCCATAAAATTTTATTTATCGAACAAATAACAAATCCAGTAAAGAAATAAAAACAAAAAATTAAAATGCTCAAATTTCTGAAAAGCCGCATCATCCGATATGTCATATTTTCTATTCCCACTTTTTTAAATAAATTCCTTTCCAATCTAGTTTAGAAAAATGAAGTTTTGAAATTCAGAGACTTGCCGAACAATTTGAATGTTTCCTGATAATATTTCTCCGGTTAAAGTAAGTAAAGAAAAGAAATATATTTATTACAAAACCATCTGCAATCCTTTATTATTTTTTTTACTCAAAGTCCTTTAAAGAATTTCATACCCTCCGATATATAAACCCTTTTCTGTCAAAAACACTGTCGAAAATGGGAATCAGTTCCATATATATTTTTCCTCCTGCCATTGATTTGAGGAGGCGAGCAATATATTCAACTTCAAAATCAATCATTTTCCGAAATTCATAAAAGAGTTTCAATCTTTTGCGGAAGTATTTCGAATAGGAAATAAAAAATAGAATGCAGCTCTTCTTCCTTCATCCAAACAATTTTCTGGTAATATTCGAAACAGTTTCGATTGGGACTTCTCTGATCACTTAGCGGAATTTTTAATATAGAAAAAAAGGCTTCGAAATTTGAGAATAAAGTGATAAGCAGCAGTTGTGGAGAAGTTTGTGATCTCAATTTATTTAGACGACATGAATGCAGTCAAATGCAGAATCATGTCTTCTGGAATATCACAAAAGAGCAAATGATTTGTTTAATTAGACTAGAATTTTAGAATGCAATATTTATCAATATAGAATTCTAAATTATGTATTCTATTTTATGAAAATCTACTTTTACACTTTGTTTATAATAGCCATTTTTATAGCTACAGTATAAATATTGTTGTTGACCGCCAATATTGATCGTAAGCCAGTTAAAGAAATACAGTATTTTTGAACGATAGTATTTTAAAATGATAAGAAACTACAAAAAAACAATAATTAGCGTTCAATTATCATATCGAACCTTGTGTACCACTCGTGCATGCACACGAAAAGCCAATTTTTTGCAACTATTGTTACATATATAATGTTCAAAAGTTTTATCGCTATAGTTATTATGGCAAAAAATCAATCAAATATTTTTCTGTTTCTTTTTAACGAGATAAAACCAAAAATGGAAGTCACTTCATCGCCAAATATTCATATAACACTAGAATTCTCTAGAATAATATAAGAAATATTTTATTAGGTGTTGGAAATTATTGAATTATCAACTTATTACAAAATACAACTTAAAATGTATCCTAATTTTAGTTTCTTTATAACAATTTTATTTCTTTTAGAATTTATTATTTTTTAGACGTTTAATCTTGTGAATCTAAATTAATGGAGTAATTTATTATTTCCCTATGAAATGTTACGCCATTGTTAAGTAAAACTAGAAATATATTTTCTATATTCTGTTTCTTTATTTGTAACAAGATAAGATAAAAAAATTCCTACGTTAATTTAAAAAAATACAAATTAAGCAAAAAATAATTAGTGATTCATCTATTGTTATTGAACATCGGTGAACCTTGTGTATCACTCGTGGATGCACACGAACAGCCAATTTTTACAACCGTTGTCATATGTATAATGTTCAAAGATTTATTGATATAGATCTTATGGCAAAAAATTCCATCGAATTTATTTCTCCTTCTTATTTTAGCGAAAGTAAGCCAAAAAAATGGAAGCCACTTCATCGCCAAATATTCATGTAACCCTATAAATCGGGCAATATTAATCAGAAATTTTTTGTAGGGTATTGGAAATTATTGAATTACAAACATTTTCAAAATACAATTGAAAATGTATAATGATTTTAGTTTCTTTATAACAGTTTCCTGTCTTATAAAACATATATTATATTAAATTATCCCTTTTTTTTTAAACATTTATTCTTGTAAATGAACATTTATTTATTTATTATAATTAATTTATTATTTCCGTATGAAATTTGACGCCAGTATTAAGTTAGACTTGAAATCTATGCTCCATATTCTTGTAAATTATTAGTAACAAAAGAGATGAAAAATTCATATGTTAATTTAAAAATGCAAATATGTAAGAGATGTTTAAATGAAAATAATATAAGAAAGTAGAAATGTATATATGTATATATATATAATTTTATTTAAATATAGTTTATATATAGTTATATAATATAGTTTATATAGTTTTTATATAGTTTATGTAACTTTCAGGATAGATTCAATAGAGTGGTTATTTTGTCTGATACACAAGCCGCAATTCAGGCTATTAATTCCACCAAGCCACCTTCATCAGAGGAAATCTCCCAGTGTCAAAAGCATTTGCGGGAACTGACATTAAAAATGAAACGGGTGGTAATTCCCAGTGGATACTTCCATCAGTGGCATTTTGGGAAACGAACAAGCAGATTGTCTTGCAAAAGAGGCTCAAAACTACTTCAAACGAGATCCTCGTCACTGTCCCTCCATTCTGTAAAACTTTATATCAAACAAATAATGACTAAAAGCCACAACTACAAATTCATGATGAAATCAAGTCAAAGCGTTGGAGAGCTGAAGATCTTTTTGCAATACCCAGCAATCCGCGACGTCATGCTGTCGCCCAGTTCCGACTTCTGACTGGCCATGACTGGGTTCAGCAGAACATCTCCATCGCATTAAAATATTTTCGAACCTGGCTGCCCTATGTGGTTCAACAGACCCAATGAACAGAGACCACCTCAGCAATGTGCGGTACTTGACGGCGACTCGGAGACAGCGCTTTACTGGCGTGCGAGAGAACTCTTAAGGCAATGACTTCAGTCATCTGTGCATTTTCTGGACATTTATTTTTTGTATTTTTCCCATCTGTTATTTTTGTTATTATTACTATTTTATTCTTCTTGTAATTTGTTGCCATTGGAAATAAAAAAATAAAAAATATATAGTTTATATATAATTTTATTTTAAAAAAACCTTTAATTAGAAATTTGTTATATAATTTATTTCAAGCCTTTAATTAAAAATTTGATATCGTTTGAAGTACATTTTTAAATATTTAAGAACACTCTTTAATAATCAGTTAGTAACAATTTGAAAAATAAAACATTATTTATTCCTACAAAATCTTAAATAAATTCCATTTTAACCATTTTATTTTACATAAAATTTTATTTATCGAACAAACCAAAAATCCAGTAAAGAAATAAAAACCCAAAAAACAAACTGCTCAAATTTCTGAGAAAGCCGCATCAACCGATCTGTCATATTTTCTATTCCCACATTTTTTAAATAAATTCCTTTTCCAACCTAGTTTGAGAAAAATGAAGTTTTGAAATTCCAGAGACTTGCCGAACAATTTAAATGTTTCCTGATAACATTTCTTGGCTTAAATTAAAAAATAAGAAATATATTTATTACAAAACCATCTGCAAACCTTCATTTTTTTTTCAAAAGTCCTTTAAAGAATTTCCTACCCTTCCGATATATAAACCCTTTTCTGTCAAAAACACTGTCGAAAATGGAAATGAGTTCACATTTATTTTTCCTTCTGCCATTGATTTGAGGAGGCAAGCAATATATTCACTTCAAAATCAATCATTTTCCGAATTTCATAAAAGAGTTTCAATCTTTTTGCAAAAGTATTTCAATAGAAATAAAAAAAAAAAGAATGCAGCTCTTCTTCCCTCATCCCAAACAATCTTTTCTGGTAATATTCGAAACATTTTCGATTGGAACTTCTCTAATCACTTAGTGGAATTTTTAATGTAGAAAAAAATCTTCGAAATTTGAGAATAAAGTGATCAGCAGCAGTTGTGGAAAGTTTGTGATCTCAATTTATTTAGACGACATGAATGCAGTCAAATGCAGAACCGTGTCTTCTAGAAGATGCACAAAAAGAGCAAATTATTTGTTTTATTAGATTATAATTTTAAAAAATAATATTTATCAATTTAGAATTCTAAATTATGAATTCTATTTTATGAAAATCTTCTTTTATATTTTAGCTTTAATAAAATACAAAAACCAAAACTTAGCTATTGTTGTTGACCACCGTTGTTGATCGTGGTTCACAGCTAAATCATTGGACATTTGAGGATATGCATGAAAAATATTCATCATCACTTTTACAATGTATGGTGAGCTTGCTACACTGGATTCACAATATTCCAACATGGTTTCGAACGAACATCAATAAAGATGGAATTTGAAGTTTGAATCCTCCTTCCATTCATATGTTACTTTTAAACATCGGTGGACCTCGTGCACAGCAGTTTTGGTGACCATTGTATAGTGCTCAAAGATTTACTGCTACATTTCTCCTGGTAAATATTTCATGGACATATTTTTAAACTAGTTATAAGATATACAATATTTCAAGCGATTGCAAAACAACTACAAAAAACAATAACTAGTATTCAGTTATTGTTGTTGAAGATTGGTGAGCCTCATGTACCACTCATAGTCAACTTTTGCAACCATTATCATATAAAATGTTCGAATATTTATTGATGTTGTTCTTTTGGCAAAACTTCCATCGAAATATGTTAAACCGGTTAAAGAAATACAGTGTTCCTGATGACAGTATTTTAAAAAAATACTTATCCTTACGCACATATCCATAATTATCCCAGGCATAAACATAGAAGATTTCGATTTAGCATTGATTGTCAGATTTCGAATCGTGATCTCTCTAGTTTGGAGGCACAAGCACTAACGATCAGTGCATTCCAACCGGTAACAGTGTAGTCTGATAAATTTTTAACATAATTTCATGTGTTTTAACATATGTTACTTAGTTCTTAATTACCAGATCCAAATATCAAGTATCATTTTTTGGTAAAAATAGTTATTTATTTTTCACATAATTTATTTAATCATTCCGCTAAAATGCCATTTCCTTCGTTTAAATTACCTTTCAACCCAGTTAAAAATAATATGGTACCTTTTTTTTGCTTGTACTAAGCACCATTTTTGTAAAAGTTTACAATAATATATGGAGATAGACATTGTAATTGTGTCAAAGAGGAAAAATTTAAATGGAAACCGATAATGACTAAAAAGATAAAAAAAAATATCACAATGTTGCCGACGGTAATTACTACCTAACGGAATGGTAAAAAGTGTTGGATATCGATCTCAGGGTCGATATAACATTGTTAGGGTCTATTCAGGATCTGGTATCAATTGCTAGTCGATAACAGAATAACATACTTTAATACTTAATTCGGCTAATATAAATGAACCTTTTTGGTCAACGAATTAGGGCGACCTCTATTGTCTTATTTTTTAAAAATTCATCTTTTAATTTTTAGTTCAATAATACTGTTACCGCATTAATTAAAACTTATGGATCTTCTGGTAAAATCCTTGCAAATTTCAGCAATTGCCATTGTAATAAGTTCCCGCCAATAATGACCCTTAATAATGTTTCGTATATTTGGCTAGTACAGCGTATTGATTTCGTTTTGTTATGAAAAGAGCACTTCGATAGGGTAAACTTGTTTTTGACGCCATCGCCAAAGGACGATGCCGCTTAGGATGGTCGCCATTGCATTCGCTATTTGACGACCATCCTACCTCTCCATAACTCAACCATTCACTCAATATTTCATATTTGATATGTATAGCCGACGAATTTAATTTAATATCTTTATAAACTTCATAGATGTGACAACATTAAATGAATCTCATTGAAACTACAAATAAAGTCTCTCAATTTAGAAAACTGACGTGCTATAGCGACTGCCCCACCACAGCAGATGCGGCCAAATTTCTGTGAGCGTCGGCCCTTTTAAGAGTTTCTATAAGGGCCTGATGGCCGAGTGACTAGCGCTCTGAACCTCGGTGGCGCAAGTTTCGGGTTCGAGTCTGAAAGTGTCATGGATGTTTGTAGTGGTTCGGAATCCACTTTTTTAACATAGGTCTAATATGACTGTTGGGTGTAGGGCTGACAACTCTATCCAGTAAAAAGTCTGGGATCACGGATCCAAGGAGATTTTTTAATTACTGGTGCTCCATTACAAGAGAAGGTGCCCTATTTTCTTTCAACATGAGACCACATAGGTTCTTGGACTTGGTCTAGATGTTGCTGTCTACCAAGCGGGATAAGAAACAACAACAAACAAGAGTTATTTGGCTTTTTATTAACCCTTACTAGCTTATCAGGCTGAAACAATAAACTGAAACTTTTCTCCAAGCTAAAATTCCTTTTTTCCTATTGGAAAAAAAATTGGCTCCATAATGCATTTGTTTAGTTATTTATTGTCCGGTCGTTGATCACGTGGAAAATTAGTAAGCAGTCAAATCGGATGATTAAAAAAGAGCGACATCTGCAGGAATCGCCACTGAATCTCTTTGTTTCTGAAATCAGCGGCTGCGCAAGATCATTGCCAGCGGATTCGAGCCTTCCTACTCGTTAGCTACACGCATTAACGCGGCAGACACTTCTATGTCAACAAGTTTGTCAGCAGTTATCAAAAAGCACAGATCAAATACAAACACACACTAAAAAATTCAATTTGCGTCTCTGCTATACACACCCATCTGCCAATAATTCATCCAAATATACAAACAGAAGTTTTATCGGAAATACATGAAACTTATAATCATCGTAAAAACGAGATATTTACTCTACAAAAAACACCATTATATATTTTCTAAATCCATTCTCCAGCTTATAAGTAGTTCTGTAATAATGAGTTCTCAGGTTCATAACTGAAAAAAAAAAAGAAGAAAAAGAGGCATCAGCAGAGATTTGTAAAATCCATTGAAATATGTTAAATTGATTCAAGAAATACTATATTTTGGAAGATTATATTTTAAACAATTACCCAAAATAATAACAATTGTTCAGATAATTTTGTTGTTGAACATTGGTGGGTCTCACGGCCCACTTATGCATGCAAGAACAATCCATTTGTGTAGACATTGCTTCTCGTGAGGAGTTTTAGGGTTTAACTGATCTGCACTGGCTTGTTGAATGGAAAGAAACTATGAAAAATCCCACCAGATTGATGCAAAACGCTTTTACATTTTGTTACAATCACCACTGAATCTCTTTGTTCTGATATCAGTGGTCGTACAAGGTCATTCCAGAATTCTCCATATTCGTTAGCAGCACACATTACCCTTTGGCTACGCGCCAGGCACTGTTATGTCAACAAGTTTATCTGCAGTTTCAAAAAAGCAAAGATCAAATACAAGCCCACACTGAAGAATTCAATTTGCGTGTCTACTATAAACACCATCTGCCAATAATTCATCGAAATATCCGACAGAAGTTTTATCGGAAATACATGAAACTTATAATCATCGTATACCCCAAGATATTTACTTGCAAAAATACAGCATTATATTTCTAAATCCATTCTCCAGCTTAGCTTTTCTCCTAACGCGCATGCTCAGGTTCAAACTAAAAATAAAAGAAGTAGAAGGAAAAGAAAAAGAATGGCGTCCTACGGTAACTAACGTATATGCAAAAACTCCATTCAAATATTTACTGTGACAAAATAACGGCATTATATTTCCTAAATCTATTCTCCAGCTTATAAGTAGTACTATAATAATGAGTTCTCAAGTGCATAACTAAAAAAGAACAAGTAGTAGAAGATAAAAGTATGGCATCAAGGGAGATTTGTGACAGACTTGCACTTGAAATATGTTAAACTGATTTAAGAAATACGCGTATTTTGGAAGACTGTATTTTAAATAACTACCCAAAACAATAACTGTTGTTCAGATAATTTTTGTTGTTGATCATTGGTGGATCTCACGGCCCACTTATGCATGCAAGAACAATCCATTTGTGCAGGCATTGCTTTCCGTGAGGAATTTTAGGGTTCAACTGCCCTGCACTGGCGTGTTAAATGGAAAGAAACTACGCTTTTACATTTTGTTACAATCGCCACTGAATCTCTCAGCGAAACTGCTCACTGAAATCAGCGGCTGCACAAGATATCCATTAGCAGCACACATTACTCTTTGGCTACGCCCAGGTACTGTTATGTCAACAAGTTTGACCAAAAGCAAAGATCAAATACAAGCGCACACTGCAGAATTCAATTTGCGTGTCAACTCTAAACACCCATCTGCCAATAATTCATCGAAATATCCGACATGAGTTTTATCGGAAACACACGAAACTTATAATCATCGTAACACGAGATATTTACTCTACAAAATATAAAGCATTATATTTCCTAAATCCATTCTCCAGCTTATAAGTAGTTCTATAATAAGGAGTTCTCAAGTTCATGACTAAAAAAAAAGGTAGTAGAAGAAGAAGAAAAAGAATGACATGAACGAAGATTTGTAAAAGACTCCATCGAAATATGTTAAACTGATTCAAGAAATACTATATTTTGGAAGATTATATTTTAAACAACTACCCAAAACAATAACTATTGTTCAGATAATTTTTGTTGTTGAACATTGTTGGATCTTGTGTTTGGGTTATGCATGTCAAGAATAATCCAATGTTGTTGAGACGGACATTGCTTTCCATGAGGAATTTTAAGGGTTTAACTGTTCTGCAGTGGCGTGCTGTATGGAAAAAACTATGAAAATTCACACCATATTGATGCAAAACGCTTTTTACATTTTATTGCAGTCCATATTACGGCTGCACAAAATCATTGCCAGCAGATTCAACACCTTCTACTCGTTAACACCACAAGCCACAAGTTTGGCTAAGCGCCAGACACTGTTATGTCACCAAGTTTGATAAAAAAGCAAAGATCAAATGCAAGCACACACTGAAATATTCAATTTGCGTGTCAACTCTAAACACCCATCTGCCAATAATTCATCGAAATATCCGAACAGAAGTTTTATCGGAAACACATGAACCTTATAATCATCGTAACACGAGATATTTACTCTACAAAATAAAAGCATTATATTTCCTAAATCCATTCTCCGGCTTATAAGTAGCTCTATAATAATGAGTTCTCAAGTTCATAACTAAAAAAATAAAAGAAGTAGAGGAAAAAGAATGGCATCAACAGAGATTTTGCGTGCCGCCGACCTCGTTATGTGGTAAGGATATCCGAAAAGAGCTAGGCACGCATTCGAAAAAAGTAAAGAAAATGCAAATATGTTTTTTCTGAATATTTTGATGTAATTTAGACTAATGCCGCACCCATTCCGTGAGACGGTGTTGTTTCCTGTTGTTAATAGTATCGCTGGAAAGAGCGTGAAATATTGTATAACATGTTCGCCTGCGAGTGCACCATTGGGAAATTAAAAAAGAACTCTTTTCCACTGTGGAAGAACGTGCCGGGTTTGCTTAAAAACATCTGAGAATTAGGTGTTTGGTAAAACTGGATGGCCTTCTTTTGTAAAAGACAGGATATCAAATGTTAATATTAGCCATTGTTTGTTGTTTTAATAAAAATAGTAGTATGTGACGCTTTGTTGTATTTACAGTAGCTGGAAAATATATGCCACAAAAAAGTAAATTAAGAATAAAATACATTAAATTTGGATTTAAATATTTTGAGGTTTAGATTTTTATTTTATTTATATTTAAATGCATCAATATTTCAAATATATGTTTTTCAGTAAATGAAGGTTTGTTACATAGTTTGCAGTACTAAATTTATTTTAATTATATGAATTTAAAATTATGTATTAGATGAAAATTACGGGAATGTTTTTCAAAAATATAAAGAAAATGCGCGAAGAATATTAATTATCTATTTGAAACGATATAATAAATAGAGTTTCTTTAAAAGATTCTCTCTTCTAAACTTTTATTTCATTTATTTATAACAAACTAAAGATTTATGTAACATGTCGCCATATCTTTCTTAAATTAATTAAATTAAAAATTACCTTCTACAAATATAATATATCTTGTAATTGTATTTTTTTTCTTGTTTTTGTGAAATTCTTATTAAGAAAATGCTAGACATAATTGCGATTGCATAGTATATGATTGCTTGATTTCTATGAAATTATTATTAAAAAAAAGGCTAGATATGTACGTGATTCCATATTATATGATTGCTTGTTCGCGTAGAAATTCTTATTAAGAAATGGCTAAGAAATGGCTAGATTAAGAAGTGGCATGAATATGATTACATAGTATAGTACGTAGGATGAGAATCACAATAAAATGCAGTGAAATAAAATTATTTACTATTTCTATTATTATATATTAATAGAAAATATGAAAATAATACAAAAATATTCAAGAATAGCAACTATGCTAATATTCCAATTACTAATGCAAGATAAAATTATTGGAAACTGAAATGAATGCATAACAGAGTTAAATTTATTCAATTATTGATGAGAAAATTATCAAATGAAGAAAAAAATTACTGTCCTTATTTTCAGTGCCCTCTATATTTACCACTAAATAGAATTCACTAGAGGCTTGTCTTTCATTATAAACTAGCACTATATGAATACTTTTTACATTCACTACAGCTGCTACTAGCAAGAAAACACATAATAGTTGCTTCATACACTTATAAACATGTATGAATGTAACATGTAATGAATGAATGAAAACATGTAATAATAGTAGTTTCATACACTAATAAATGAGTTAAAATAGTGGCTTCACATTTATTATAAACGTGTAAAAATAGTAGATTCATACACTTATAAGCGTGTAAAAATAGTTGCTTCATACATTTATTATAAACGTGCAAAAATAGTTGATTCATACACAATGAGTAAAAATAATTGAGTCATACACTTATAAAAGAGTAAAAATAGCTGCATCATGCATTTATTATAAACGTGTAAAAATATTTGCACCATACACTTATATACGTGTAAACATTAAGCACGAATAAAGTTAAACCATGTTGCAATGGAAAAGGAAAATTTCATCAACAAGTCTTATTAAAGTTATAGACATAATTTATTAAAGTATGAAGTATTTAATAATCTTCTTCGTTGCTTAGAAAAGAAAATTTTGATTGTGACACGAATGATGTTAGATATTACCAACCGGCTGAATGAATGAAAGATTCTCCGAATATTTTGTATTAATTGGCTAAAATTAGATGGACAAATTAAGAAGAAAATTCAGTAAAAACGTATGTAACAATCAGCTTTCTTTCATTTAAAAGCCGAGGTGGACATTTTTGTCTTTTCGTTTGATACAGTGCAGGATTGCAGGATTCAGGATCATTAAGATAACAGGCAGCATTCTAGATCATTAAGCTAACAGACAGGATTCTAAATCATTATGTGTAGAATTAGAGATTAGAGATCTAGTGCAAGATCAAAGATTAGAAATCTAGTGCATGATTAGAGGTATAGTGCAGGATTCTAGATCATTAAGATAACAGGCAGCATTCTAGAATCCATTGCTTAACATACAGGATTCTAAATCATTATGTGTAGAATTAGAGATTAGAGATCTAGTGCAAGATTAAAGATTAGAAATCTAGTGCAGGATTAGAGATATAGTGCAGGATTCTAGATCATTAAGATAATCAAATTCAAATGTGAATAGGAGCAGCCATGTTTGGGGTTAAATTCCTTATAAAGCAATTTAAAAAACAACAGACAACTACAGCGTGTTGAAGCGATCCTTATTCTGATGAAACCGATCGATTGTCTATCAGTGTAAAAGGAAGTAAAAACATGGATACATTGATGAGCAGAAAATGAACGAAATGGTCCTGAAACTTCCATAACAAAAAATGTTACCGACCTCCCGCACACTCATGTACGAAAATTGTATTTTGATATAGTACTATAGCAATTATAAGTAACAATAAAAAATGCTAATAAATCACAGTTCCCAATTATGAACAAGTTGTCATGTGACGAAATTCATCTGCAATAGTTATTCAGTAACTAGCTATTGATATGCCGCGATCTCATTTCAGTTACCCTGTAGAAATATTTCTATCTGATAAGCATTTTTATAACGAGTATTGAGTACAAATATTTCCTATATGCATATATTAACATTTGCAAGGATACCTTGCAAATGAGTAAAACTTGCATAATTTGGTACCTTGCATGAGAGATATAAAGCTTTATAGCATAATAACAAAAAATGGAACAAAAAAAAAAAAAACTACATATTTATTTACTTAAATGAAATATATGATGGGAAATATAATTAAAATAATTTTTAAGAGCTCTATTAAATTTCAATTAAATTTACTATAAGATAGATATAAACATAAAAATCTGTTTATTTAGTATTATGATATTGTGCAGACAATTAACATGTGAAAAAAAGTATTTTATGCACTTAAATAGATCGCATGTTCTGAAAAAAAAAGAACGCTAGAATGTTCTAAAATAGAACGCATCTCTCAAATTACTTGTAATAGCATCCGTGGAGAAAAACAGTTTAAGAATCCTTGATGAGAAATATATAATAATAACAATTTTAAAGAATACTCTTAAAAATAATTTTAATGAGTGAATTTCTACAAATCTATATAAATTATGATTGTATTACCTTTCTATTCAATTGTTATTTTACGTATGGACAAGTGTGATAACATTTTATGACATCGATTATCTTAAACTATCGATTTATCTCAAAGGATCTTAACGTTTGAGAAAATGAATTCCAAATAGAAAAAACATTTCTTATCTTAACGGGGCTGTTTTCCCTAACCTGTCGTCTTCGAGCCTAATACTGAGAAATTTCACTAATTATTCCTCTGAGTAATCTTCGATTCAAGAGAAATCATAATTACAATTGAGTGACAATTATTGGGCAAACCTTTTGTCATAATGTTGTTAACGACCAAAACCCAGCACTGATTTTCACATTGCAAATGAAATTACAAAACTGATTGTCAAATTTTGAAAAAACTCAAAGAACGAGAAAACTTTATCCCGGACTATTAATTCAACTGAGATTACTATACTATCCGGGAATAGCATTTTTTTTGAGATCTTAATCTGCTCAATCATCTTGAGGATTCGTGGTACTTGGTCATTATAATTACTTGAGGACTTTTTAAGCCATCGCAATTACAATTAAAGAATTACAATAAAGAAAGGATTGATCAATGTAAACTCTTTATTTCATTAAGAAATAAATCTCAAAATGGAAATTTATTACCTTCGAATTAGTTTTCTACTTGCCACAATAAATATGCATCTTGGGATCATAATTACATACGCATGAAGTGGAAGAATATTGTTTGTTAAAAGACCTAACAATTCAATTTTACAACGCTTGTAGAAAATTCAACTACTGTTAACTTAAATAGTGCAATGTTACTTCAGAATTTTTTTGATTAAAAAAGGAAAGATAAACCCTACTCAGAAATGTTTAGGAATTTGGTTCAAATTTACAACTAGTGTCTGTTAGCAGTGAATATTAAGACAAAATAAATGTTGTAAAATAAAAATTGCCAATCAATCAATTTCAGTAATAATGCCAAAGCACCAGGTTCTTAATTTCAGAATTCAAAGCTACGAGTTAATTTTGTCTCAATGCTTGAATTTCGGTAATTGTAAGATTGTTGGAGAATGTCTAGATGATATATCTTCATGGATATAAATTAATATTGCAGTTACTAGATTTGCCATACTAATGATGATTTATTATTACTACAATTTTCAATAATGTGTAATTTTGTATTGGAGCAGTATAAAGGGGAGAAATGTTTGGAGATATAATGGAGAAATGTTTATTAATTATCGACAGTTAAGTTTCCATTTATTCATTGTTAAAGTAATTTTCTATTTATCAATAATATGAAAGTTAAAATGTGAAGATAAAATTGACTGATCTTAATTAATTTATTACATATCTCCAGAATTTCTATTAATGTAGATTTTTCTCGAACTTTAATGAAAATAACGGGATACTTCCCACTTCTTCTTCCTTCTTCACTGGCGCAACAGACACCTTGTGGAGCCCCTCAGAGGAGATGTTTTTCTTTTTTTTACTGGGTAGGGTTGTCGAAGCCCTACACCCAATAGTCATACTAGACTGGGATCTACGGTTTTAAAGTGAATTGCAAACCACTACAGATATCCAAGGCATCGCAAGTACTTGAATCCGACACTTTTGTGGCATTGAGTTACAGAGCGCAAGTCTCACGGGCATCAAGCCCCATATTTTCTTTATAATTAAAAATTTTTAATCTTAAATATTTTATTTTATATATTATAATGCTAATTTTCAATTCATTAATAACTGTGAAATATAATTGCTGGTTGTATCGTAAACAACAATTAATTGATTCAACGTAATGAATGCATAAACTTCCGTGGAAAATTCTTAACCATATTAATTTTATCCGTGTTTTTGAAGTAATATCGAATATGGTTCAATTGACTTCTTTATCGACATACGATAAGTATGGCGTTTTTACTACAAGTAATAACCGTAGTCAATAAGCGTTTATAACTATATTTTTAATTAGAATTTTGATCTTATTCAATAGAAAGCGCAAACTACATTTTGATAACAAACGAGATTATGCTTAAAATAATGAACCCCAGCAATACTTTTTTTATTTTGCAAATAATATAGCAGATAAATATTTTTTTCAACAACAGCAGAGTATCTCAGAGAGGCTTCAAGAGTTTTGAGAAAACTGTATTCCAAAATGAAAACTTGAAGATATTTGTTTTCGTGGAACACAATCTCTCCTGTCTGAACCGAGAACGAACTTGCAGAAATTCCACTAATTAATTCCCAGAGTCAAGATAGCCCACGGGTTTAAGTTTAAATGGCGTAATAAATTATTGGGATGGACTCATGTCAGAATATTCGTGTCAGAACTCGGCTGTGGTGCGTTTCTCTCTTGCAAACAGAGGCCGTGTGGTATCGATTGGAAAAATCTTGAAAGCTCCAATGAAAGGAAAAGCAAGGGGAAATTCATTCCCGTTTATTAATTGGACAGATCATTATTTGTCTTATGGGAGCCGTGTTTTTACCTGGAGGCGAGATCTCATTCAGAACCAACCACCGTTGCGAAGGACTCATCCATTGCGGTGTGGTAAGCTGCGAATCACTTCGTCTTGATGTCTGAGTTGTGGTAAGTCTTAAGATTAAGGGACGGTAATAGGATGTTTGTTTTAGAATTGGTTATTGATATAGCATTTTGTGAAGCACCATCATCAGACAGACATTCGTTATTGAATGATGGGTTGTCGCTTATAACTCAATAATACATTTCTCTTATTGCATTATATTAATATTTTTAATTAAATATGAAAAATACGCTCTTATTGGAAATCGACAATTACACAGGAACTACTTAAGGTACTTAAATTATAATATATTTATCAAAAGTTTTAAAAAAAATATAAACTATGGATAATTAAATTTATCAAAAGTCCTTCTAATGGAAATTAATTTAAATCTTTTTCTAATTAATCAGCTTGCAATTACTCTTTTAAATAACTGTTTTAAAATTAGGCAACTTATTTTATATAAATTCAAACGAAAAATTAAAAAGAAAATTATCGTTTTCAGAATTTACATTGTGAGGAATAAAATTTTTTTTAAAGTTCATTCTGGAAATGAATATAATTAACGTTAGATTTTATTTCTAATGAATTTAATTTTCGAAAGAATTTCATATTAATTAAAAACATCAGATTAAATCATAATGCATTTATTGACGAATACATCTGAAGGTAGAAATTTATTTTTATTTCTTTTATGCCTTCTTAATAACTTTTTATATTGCATAAGCTTTTATTTAATAATTACGGCATGCTATTTAACTAAAGTTACTAATTTTGAAGTTTACTAAATTTTCAAATTGGGGATACAAAGGTATAAATTGACATTTTTCAAATGTTTTTGAAGATATTTTTATATAATTTTAAAACTATTTATAAAAATATTTATTTTTAAGAAAATTAATAACATGAAACTTTTTGATAACCAAGATATGTAAGTGTTAACAAGCTTATGCTAGATAATATTATGCATTATATGAAAGCATTGTTGTTGTGCATTTCAATGCTGTATAAAGTAAATAAAAATAATTAAAAATGAAATTATTTGCTTGCTAAAAAATGGTATATAATTTCTTTATTATATATATTATTTAAACTCCTACAAATTAATATTTTCATTATTCATAAAAAAACAAATTTAATTATTGCTTTTCAATATCATGGGAAAGAATAAAAATTCTAAATAATATGTTAAAGAAAATTGCAGTATTTTAAAAAGTGATCTTAGTAGAAAAAATAGCTAAAACCAATTATATGAAACAAAATTATTCAGACATTACAATTATTTGAAAGCAGCAGGGAGGCTTAATAAATACATTTAAACTAAATACTATACATAATTAATTTACTTTAAGAATTTAAAACGTTTAAAAAATGGTTGTAATTCGTTTTTAACTTGCATTACTTGTTCCAAATGAATTTCAGTATTCTGTAAAAGACAAATTATTATCATAAAAGATATATTTCTAAATTCTTTTATTAATTTTTATAACTTTTCAGATACAGTCCATTCAAATTATTATTTTTTATTTTTAAATATATATATATTTATTTATTTATAATATATATATATTTAAAAATAATTCAAAATTATAAAAAATATTCTTTTGCAATATTAGTTTTGTCTTTCAAGAATACTGACATTTATTTGGAACAAGTAAAGCAAGTTGAAAACGAATTATAAACATTTTAAATTATCATATATATATATATATATTATAACATATATATTTTTTTTATTTTTAAATATTATATATATATAATATACAATTGCATTCTCACCGATAAAATAGGATTATATTGTAGTGGCTGATCACTCAGTAGCAAATAAAAGATCTCACACTAGAAAAAGGACCGCCTTCTTAATTTAACGAAAGTTGAGAATTTATTCTCCAACAAATTCAAGAAACAAATATTAATTTTTCCTCCTAAACCTCCGCCCTTACTTTCCTTGTGTCAAAAAACAATTTGTATTTTAACTTCAAATAAACGTTTCTTACCGACTTAAGCCTATCCTAAACGCCCTCCCAAAAACACAAATCACATGATATGTTGTCAAATATAATCCAAAACTGGTTGCCACAACAATGAAATGTTTTTTTTTTTTTCTTCCAGTAATTGAGAAAACAAAAGCAAAACTGAAATTGCGTGAAAGTGAAGCCCAACTACGAGATCGGTTAGCATAATAATTTTAATTCGTTAATGAAATTATTATGTTAAATAAAATTAAAAAATTCCCGTACAACAAATTTTGGCATTTCAAAATAATAATAATTATAATGATAATTTGGGGTTTAAATTTTAAATGTGGTAATCTGTATACAATGAAAAATTTTTATTATTTTTTTAAATGATGTAAAACGCACATAGCAGTATTTTTCTATGAAAATATTTTATTAATTTAAAAAAAAAAACATATATTTATTTATTTACAAGACCTAGTGTTTCTTTCCTGAAAGTTATTGTTTAATATGATGATTTGATTGCATCATTGAAAATTATATGTTTATAAAACTAATTTCATTTAAAGTAATTGGTTATAGACTATTAAAAAATTAAAATAAAATCTTATAATAAAATGTTTCAATGCTCTGACTTTAAGTTAAAAATGCTTGAAATTGTCAGTAAAAATAGATGAAAAAAATCTTGTTTTTCAGAGTGACGTTAACAATACGTA
>BPLR01015666.1:0-40879 GCA_021605095.1 Caerostris extrusa | reverse complement strand
ATTGTTCTGCATAACCTTCAGTTCCTGTTAACTATTCCGCCCTGTACTAGTTATTAGAAAATATGTTACTATTTCAGTATACTATTTCGTGATCAGAGAAAATGTCGTATGTTTAAATAAGCGGTGAAATTTTTTCAAAATGACCTTGAAATTATGCAATGACGGGTAATATTGAATCAGGGAAAGATTTACTTTCTAAATATAGTTTCACAATTTATACGTTACACGTCGATTCTATTTTAATCTTAATCTTCATTCATGAAAATATGGCCCCTCTATTTTTTTTTCGACAATATTTAAGCAGACTTTGAAAATTTTTGGGGGTAAATGATACCGACTATTATTTAATTAATACATGCATCGGGTTTTTATTCTACAATTATGTATTTCATATTTTTATTTATAGGGCCTGAATGGTCAAGGGCTAAGCGCTCTGACGCTTGGTACCACAGGTTTTCGGGTTTCGGAGTCCCGGCGGTGCCATGGATGCTTGTAGTGGTTCGAATCCACTTTTAAACCGTAGGTCCCGGTCTCATATGACTGTAAAAAGCGTCGCTGAGTAAAAAGTCAGACTTCTACCTACGGGTGTTTCATCACAACAGAAGCTGCCCCCTCTCCGTCCATCCATGAGTAGATCACGCAAGCGATGTCCGTCCCACACTGCAGGACATTGAGGATTAGTCAACAACAATATTTTGCTTATGCTTATAGTTGATATTGTTCTTACAATAGGGATTTTCATCTCTGTTTCTATACTTACAACATATTAAATGAATTTCTTCTTGGCGAATGAAATGTTTTTTTTTTTTTTTTTTCCTTATCCCACTTGGGTAGACAGCAACATCTAGACCAGGGGTAGGCAACCCGCTGCCCACCTTGAATATTTTTGTGGCCCGTGAGATATATCACACTTTTACAAAATATATTTATTTTATAATGGCCGAAGTAGTGAGAACCAATGTATTAAAAATACATTATTTGTGCATCCATATATTCAAAAATTACATCAATTATGCAAAAGAAGTAAAAACTTGCAGCTGCTTTAGAAAGCCGATTCAGTAATTTAGAATTAGACAAATACACCAAAATTTTTGAAATATATTCATCTCCCTTTCATGTTGAAAAGAGTTGGCCCCAGAATATCTCCAAATGGAACTGGTTGACTTACAATGCAATATTGAATACTTATATATTATTATTATTTATTATTAGATAAAGTAAAATTTTCAGTAAAAATAGAAAATATATATATAATTATCACTACTTAATTATAGAAATATCATTTTAATATGTTTCTATAATGTTTTTATGTACATTTTAACATGTTTAAGGAAAAAAAGTTAATACAAAAGAAAAAGATATATAATACATAAAAAATCTTGAATTTAACACTTTTCGTTGTTGGGTTCGTTTCACAATGATTCGTCGATTTTGGTGTATGTTTCCTTGCGGGACTTTGCTTGCCAACTTGCCAAATGTTGCTTATTATTATTATTATTTCTATATAAAAATAATAATAATAAATAAAATGGCTACCTTTTAAGACAGTTGCTTAAAAAAATTGTTTGCATTAAATGTACTTTCTTAACAGGAAAAAATAATCTATTTTAAATATTTTTATTATTTAATTTAAAATACAGAGTGAAAAAGTATCTTCTCACTTTAAAAAATTCACTAAAAACATTGATATGCTGTTTTTTTTTTTTCATTCCTAAAGGAAATATCAAAGCGCTTTTTGATCATGTTTTATAACATTCCAATATGCGCATCAGTAGTTGCGTATTGAAGTCTGAACTTGGACGCCTTTGAATCTTTTTTTTTTTATGGGAACATGTTCAAAAATGATTTATCAATCCAAAGTTCTTGACACTGATGGATCGAAAAATCGAATTACAGCTGCAATCGACTCTCCATCGAATACTATTAATGGATGATAGCTGACCACAATTTCATTTTTCAATTCGTCAGTGTCAGAAATGGGGGTACTAAAAATGCTTTTCATAAAAAAAGTCCAACACCCCATTTTTTTAATAACAAATTAAATAAAAAAGGTAGTTTTTCATAAACAATATATGCTTGCAAAAGTGACCAAGGTTTCAAATAAGTCTAGGACAATAAGACCAAGTTATAATGTTGCACATACTACTAAAATTACGTACATTGTAATGCTGCTTATTTGCTAGCGTCCTAGGAATTAAAATATAATAAAATAAGCAAATTTTTCCATAAATAATATATCCTTGCAAAAGGCGGTCAAGTTTTAAAAATAAATCTAGGATAATAAGACCAGTTACGATGATACACATGTGACTAAGAGTACGCACATTGAAATGTTATTAAGTTGCTGACGTCCTAGGCATTAAAATAAAATAAATAAAATGAAAAAAAGCTAATTTTTCATAAACAATATATGCTTGCAAAAGTGACCAAGATTTCAAATAAGCCTAGGACAATAAAAACCAATTTATAATGTTTCGCATACTACTAAAATTACGTACATTGTAATGCTGCTTATTTGCTAGCGCCCTAGGAATCAAAATAAAATAAAATAAGCAAATTTTTTCATAAATAATATATCCTTGCAAAGGCGGTCAAGTTTTAAAATAAATCTAGGATAATAAGACCAAGTTACGATGATACACATGTGACTAAGAGTACGCACATTGAAATGTTATTAAGTTGCTGACGTCCTAGGCATTAAAATAAAATAAATAAAATGAAAAAAAGCTAATGTTTTCATAAACAATATATGCTTGCAAAAGTGACCAAGATTTCAAATAAGTCTAGGGACAATAAGACCAAGTTATAATGTTTCACATACTACTAAAATTATGTACATTGTGTGCTGCTTATTTGCTAGCGCCCTAAGAATCAAAATAAAATAAAATAAGCAAATTTTTTTCATAAATAATATATCCTTGCAAAAGGCGGTCAAGTTTTTAAAAAATAAATCTAGGATAATAAGACCAAGTTACGATGATACACATGAGACTAAGAGTACGCACATTGAAATGTTATTAAGTTGCTGACGTCTTAGGCATTAAAAAATAAAATAAATAAAATGAAAAAAGCTAATGTTTTCATAAACAATATATGCTTGCAAAAGGCGTCCAAGGTTTAAAATAAGTCTAGGACAATAAAACCAATTTATGATGATTCACATATGACTAAGAGTACGTATATTGAAATTTTGCTAAGTTGCTAACGTTCTAGACATTAAAATGAAATAAATAGAATAAAAAAAAACTAATTTTTTCATAAATAATATATCCTTTGCAATAGGCGTCCAAGGTTTAAAATAAGTCTAGGACAATAAGACCACCAAGTTCACACCCCTTCACAAACTGCTAAGATTATGTACATTGAAATGTTGCGAAGTTGCTAATGTTCTAAAGCATAAAAATAAAAAAGGCTAATTTTTTCATAAATAATATATATCCTTGCAAATGGCGTCCAAAGTTTAAAATAAGTCTAGGACAATAAGACCAAGTCATAACGATTCACACGTGACTAAGAGTACATGCCTTGAAATGTTGCTAAGTTGCTAACGTCCTAGACATTAACATAAAAATAAAAAAAAAAAGCTAATTTTTTCATAAATAATATATCCTTGCAAAAGGCGTCCAAGGTTTAAAATAAATTTAGGACTATAAAAACAAGTTACAATGATTCACTTGTGATTAAATGTACGTACATTGCAATGCTGTTAAAGTTGCTAACATCATAGACATTGAAATAAAATAAAAAGCTAATTTGTTCATTAATAATATATCCTCACGCAAAAGGCGCCCAAGGTTTAAAATAAGCCTAGACGTTACGATGATTCACATGTGACTAAGAGTACGGACATTGAAATGTTGCTAAGTTGCTAAAGGCCAGGCATTGAAATAAAATAAAAAAGCTAATTTTTTCATAAGTAAAATATCCTTGCAAAAGTCATCCAAGGTTTAAATAAGTCTAGGACAATAAGATCAAGTTATAATGCTTCACATGCTACTAAAAGTGCGTACATTGTAATGCTGCTAAGTTGCTAGCGTCCTAGGCATTAACATAAAATAAAAAAGCTAATTTTTTTCATAAATAATATATCCTTGCAAAAAGGCATCCAAGGTTTAAAATAAGTCTAGGACAATAAGATCAAGTTATAATGCTTCACATGCTACTAAAAGTGCATACATTGTAATGCTGCTAAGTTGCTAGCGTCCTAGGCATTAACATAAAATAAAAAAAAAGCTAATTTTTTTCATAAATAATATATCCTTGCAAAAGGCATCCAAGGTTTAAAATAAGTCTAGGACAATAAGATCAAGTTATAATGCTTCACATGCTACTAAAAGTGCATACATTGTAATGCTGCTAAGTTGCTAGCGTCCTAGGCATTAACATAAAATAAAAAAAGCTAATTTTTTTCATAAATAATATATCCTTGCAAAAAAGGCATCCAAGGTTTAAAATAAGTCTAGGACAATAAGATCAAAAGTTATAATGCTTCACATGCTACTAAAAGTGCATACATTGTAATGCTGCTAAGTTGCTAGCGTCCTAGGCATTAACATAAATAAAAAAAAAAGCTAATTTTTCATAAATAATATATCCTTGCAAAAGGCATCCAAGGTTTAAAATAAGTCTAGGACAATAAGATCAAGTTATAATGCTTCACATGCTACTAAAAGTGCATACATTGTAATGCTGCTAAGTTGCTATAGCGTCCTAGGCATTAACATAAAATAAAAAAAAAAGCTAATTTTTTCATAAATAATATATCCTTGCAAAAGGCATCCAAGGTTTAAAATAAGTCTAGGACAATAAGATCAAGTTATAATGCTTCACATGCTACTAAAAAGTGCATACATTGTAATGCTGCTAAGTTGCTAGCGTCCTAGGCATTAACATAAAATAAAAAAAGCTAATTTTTTTCATAAATAATATATCCTTGCAAAAGGCATCCAAGGTTTAAAATAAGTCTAGGACAATAAGATCAAGTTATAATGCTTCACATGCTACTAAAAGTGCATACATTGTAATGCTGCTAAGTTGCTAGCGTCCTAGGCATTAACATAAAATAAAAAAAAGCTAATTTTTTTCATAAATAATATATCCTTGTAAAAGGCATCCAAGGTTTAAAATAAGTCTAGGACAATAAGATCAAGTTATAAGGCTTCACATGCTACTAAAGTGCATACATTGTAATGCTGCTAAGTTGCTAGCGTCCTAGGCATTAACATAAAATAAAAAAAGCTAATTTTTTTCATAAATAATATATCCTTGCAAAAGGCATCCAAGGTTTAAAATAAGTCTAGGACAATAAGATCAAGTTATAATGCTTCACATGCTACTAAAAGTGCATACATTGTAATGCTGCTAAGTTGCTAGCGTCCTAGGCATTAACATAAAATAAAAAAGCTAATTTTTCATAAATAATATATCCTTGCAAAAGGCATCCAAGGTTTAAAATAAGTCTAGGACAATAAGATCAAGTTATAATGTTTCACATGCTACTAAAAAGTGCATACATTGTAATGCTGCTAAGTTGCTAGCGTCCTAGGCATTAACATAAAATAAAAAAAGCTAATTTTTCATAAATAATATATCCTTGCAAAAGGCATCCAAGGTTTAAAATAAGTCTAGGACAATAAGATCAAGTTATAATGCTTCACATGCTACTAAAAGTGCATACATTGTAATGCTGCTAAGTTGCTAGCGTCCTAGGCATTAACATAAAATAAAAAAAGCTAATTTTTTTCATAAATAATATATCCTTGCAAAAGGCATCCAAGGTTTAAAATAAGTCTAGGACAATAAGATCAAGTTATAATGCTTCACATGCTACTAAAAGTGCATACATTGTAATGCTGCTAAGTTGCTAGCGTCCTAGGCATTAACATAAAATAAAAAAAAGCTAATTTTTTCATAAATAATATATCCTTGCAAAAGGCATCCAAGGTTTAAAATAAGTCTAGGACAATAAGATCAAGTTATAATGCTTCACATGCTACTAAAAGTGCATACATTGTAATGCTGCTAAGTTGCTAGCGTCCTAGGCATTAACATAAAATAAAAAAAAAAAAGCTAATTTTTTCATAAATAATATATCCTTGCAAAAGGCATCCAAGGTTTAAAAATAAGTCTAGGACAATAAGATCAAGTTATAATGCTTCACATGCTACTAAAAGTGCATACATTGTAATGCTGCTAAGTTGCTAGCGTCCTAGGCATTAACATAAAATAAAAAAGCTAATTTTTTTCATAAATAATATATCCTTGCAAAAGGCATCCTAGGTTTAAAATAAGTCTAGGACAATAAGATCAAGTTATAATGCTTCACATGCTACTAAAAGTGCATACATTGTAATGCTGCTAAGTTGCTAGCGTCCTAGGCATTAACATAAAATAAAAAAGCTAATTTTTTCATAAATAATATATCCTTGCAAAAGGCATCCAAGGTTTAAAATAAGTCTAGGACAATAAGATCAAGTTATAATGCTTCACATGCTACTAAAAGTGCGCACATTGTAATGCTGCTAAGTTGCTAGCGTCCTAGGCATTAACATAAAATAAAAAAGCTAATTTTTTTCATAAATAATATATCCTTGCAAAAGGCATCCAAAGTTTAAAATAAGTCTAGCACAATAAGATCAAGTTACGATGATTAACAAGTGACTAAGAGTACGTACATTGAAATGTTGTTAAGTTACCAACGTCCTTGGCATTAAAATAAAATAAAAATAAAAATAAATAAATAAAAATTTGGGCATATGTTTTTGTTAAATAAATTTTTAAAGTACAAAAAAGATATTTTTCAAAAAAAAAAAAAAAAAAAAAAAAAAAAAAAAATTCTACATGCTGTGTGCATGGGGCTGTTATTGTTTTTAATAAAAAGAAAAGGTTTACTAAAACCGAAGCAGGTCATTTTTAAATTTCTATATGAAGAAGAAAAATATAAAAAAGTAATTTTATTTTATTTTTTGGTTTTTTAACTGAAATGTTTAAATTTACATAAAATTTTATAGCAGGTATGAATTTTTTGTCACTTAGTGGAAAATCCTTTTCTCAAAATTTGTCCTCGGAGAAAAGCTGAAAAAATAGTCGTTGCTGTTTTGTAAAGCGTGAGGCAAAATTCACGTGAATAACTGCGTGTTTCAAGCTTTCACCTGTTGTTTACGAAAGTTGTTTCTCCTCTGCTGCCCATATATAGTGAGCTTCAATGTTAGATGAACTCCTCATTTAATGAAAGCAGATGATTATTGAAGTTAAATAAATGGGAAATTGAGCTAATAAATTCTAAAATATACAAATTCAGTGATTAATCATAAATTTTTTTTTCAAAAGCAATTTATTTGTAATAGAAAAATAGCAAATGAATTATTTTTAGATTATGAAATGCCGAGTAGTTTTATTGTATTATTAAATAATTATAAATAAATTATTATGATTATAAAATAATAATTATATAAATTAATAATAAATAATTATTTAATAAATTATAATAATAAAATAATTATTAATTTTTTTATTATTACGAAAATCTATATTATTTAAAGCACCAAGTAATCACACTCATTAAACTATATCTTTAAATTACTTATAATAACCAATTTGAGTAATTCTTAAATAATCCGTTGAAATAAACATATATTTATAATTACATCGTTTTCTCTATTTTTTATAATGTACATTCCCAATCGTGAGTATAAAATATAATGGAAACAATTAACACAGAAAACAAATACAATGAATATAATTATAAAGGACAACGTAGAAAACCATGCATATGCCACCAATAAAACAGAGATAACCACTCCCGCCACTCAAAAGCGTATATACAAGATGTATATGAACTCTACACACATACTTGAAGCGATGGTAGTAGATGTCAAAATGAATAAAAAATTATACGGAACATGGAATCGCAAATGACGTTGGTTGAGTGAAAATCAGGGTTGATAATTAGGACCAGATATCTGGTCTGGAATCCTTGGTGATGGCCAGTTCTTGCTGCGCGAACGTCTCAATGGCAAAACATACTTCTGTTTCCTGCACCCTTCGCCTGTCTATGTGAAGCTGGAAATAATGTTCATGCATGATGGGGCCTCACCTTATCTTAACCACCTCGATGCAACGAGATGAAAAAGTTACTTGTCTTCCACGCTCATCGAACCTTAACTCGTTGGATTTCGAGATACTAGAATGGTGTGGGTATGCTCAGGACCTAACCCTAAAGTTGAATCGAAACTATTACAGAGTTTAACCATTCATGTGCCAATAGCTGCTATATTAGATTTAAAACACAATTTTTCATTTTAAAGAAAAGAACAAATAATTAGTGTTAATAGTCTGGCATTTATTTCAGTATTGATAAAGTTAGGTGTCTGTAATTTTCCGGTACTTAACTGAATTTGAGTAGTATTTTTGTTAAGAAACCCATGTTAACTTATGTGTAGCGAATACTGTTGTGGCTTTTGGTATGAAAAATGGTCGTGTTTCTAGCCCATTCATTGTAAATCATTTTTTGGGTATGTTTGCCTTGTTACGGATATGTTTGTTCTCTCTATCTCTCTCTCTCTCTATATATATAGATTAGTTTACGTTAATTACATAAAAGAAAGGCGCTCTTCAAAAATTTAACATTTAAATATAAAACAATTTCAGCAAGACGCCATACATCAATGTTTATAAAAATAATTAGAAAGTATAATATTATATGATTCTTTCATAAAGTCTTCGTCATAGATGGGACTTTCAGTTATCAACTTTTTTGTGCAATAATCTTTAAAAAGTATCAGTCTTTTTTTTTTTTTTTTTAACTCTGAAGTAAGTATTTCGAAGTCTTGCTTTAAAGCTTTTCCAAGATATGCCATTTCGATTTGTTGTTTTAAAAACTAATTACTTCTTAATAATACACACATACAATACGGTATTAATTATAGCTTCATACAGTATTACAACGACAAACTCTCTGTGGAACATTTCTGTAGTAAGCTATTTTTTTGTAATGTTGCTCGTTAGCGCAATAAATAAAAAATCCTCCTGTAAATCCTTAAACCCGGCTAGATTTGTGTCATTCCTGACATTATATTATGTAGATTAGTTCCCATTTATTGAATGAAGCAAGGCGCTTCAAAGTAGTTTAATAATAAGCTAACATTTAAATACAAAAAAATTCGGCAAGACGATATTCATTAACTACTAAAATAATGATTACAATAATTATCCGTTGTCAGCAAATATAGTATAATGTTTGCACAGAGTGGTGAAGCGATTTATTGCACAAGAAATTAATAATTAGTAAGGAATTCTTAAGTTGATACAAAGAAGCATACATGGCGATCTAAAAATAACACTAACAGAATATACAATATATTATTGATTAATAATGTCTTCTCTCACTATAACAGTCATATTCAAAGTGGTATACTACTGTGCCCAAAAAGTAAGACCGATTATTTTTTTTTCAAAAACTCTTTGTTTATTCTTCCAAATTTATTTCATCGCCTTCAAAGTAATCCTCTCCGGACGCAATGCACTTATGCCAACTTTTTCCAATCCTCAATGAATGCTAAAAGTCATCGGCAGGGGATGGCCTTCAAAGCGAGCGGCGCTTCACGTTGAATCTCTTTAATCGGCTCAAAACGGTGTCCCCGGAGTGGTCTTTTTTGAGTTTACGGAATAGCCAGAAGTCGCACGGCTTGAATACGGTGGCTGTAGAACGATATATAGGAATGCTCACCGAATGCCTTCTGCAACATTCCATACGTTTCCGTAAACAAAATTGAATGCAAGTTCTTTGCTCAATTTATTCGGGCATTTCAAAAATCGCCGGAAGCGGTTTTAGCGTCTCTAAAAAGCCAAGCGTAACTCAAACACTAATGGATATTTTGGCGTCGATTTTCCCACCGTTATCAAGGACAGTGCCGTCAACCTAAGAAAGAAAAAATTGAAATTTCATAAGCCCGGGAATTTTAAATTGAAATTGGTCTTCCTTTTTGCAAGTATACAGTAGTATCCTTAAAAACACAGGATTAATTTCCTAAAATTGAGTTAGATAATTATTTTGAAGAATTTGATTCAACGAGTTATCTAATTTAGGAAATTAGTTTTCTTGATCGTTTTCATTAAGAAAAAAAAAAAATAAATAAAGAAAGAAAAAAATAATAACATTTACAACCCCCTTTATTCTTAAAAAACAAAAAACCCACCTCTTTTGTTTAAGAAATAACATAACCTAAAACTAGATTTAAAAAAACTTAATTTTTAAGTAAATAAAAGCAATTAAAAAAAAAAAAGAAAAAAAAAAAGCAATTTATTTAATTGCTTCGGCTGATCCTTTCTTCTTTCTAAAAATCCGATGAAATAATTGAAATGTTTGGAGAAAGAAGAATATTTTAATGACACTGCAAACACCTTTCAGATCTCAAATGCCTTTCACCGACAATAAATGGAGATTCCTTTAAGTCTGAGCAATTTCTTTTTTTTCTTTTACTATTAAATCTTAATTAAAATCTTTTTGAAAAAAATTAACTTTGTACAGCTTTTAGATTTTAAGCGAATAATTGATTTTCTTTTTTTTTGATGTCATGATTGTATTTTTCTCTCTTTGTAATTCAAAGTCTCTCCAGCCTGTTTTTTTTATTTTCAACATTTTAAACTCATTAACGAAATATTGTAACTCGTTAACGAATATCTTCAATTATTAACTAATGGACGTGGAAAAGTTATTTTTAATCATAAGGCTTGTATTGCGCAGTTATTAAGTACGCGTGTAATTTTATTTAGATATAACGAGTGCTCAACTCGTAGCTTGTAGTTAGATGTGCAATTACCATTTAAGAGGGCTTATATTTGAATCCACTGGCGGTGTATGGCAGTCATTGCTTTTTCAGAAACGAGAAAACATGTTGTAGAATATGTAATAACGTTTGTCTGGCGCCTCCTAGTGTTTTGTGTTTTCAAGTTTTCGCTTATACGACATACAAAAAGCGATATTACTATTAAAATATCGCCTCCTATTATTTTATCTCCGAGGAAGGCAAAGCCTTTGTCTGTCGTAAAGTCATTACGTTGTTCGCGGTATATACAAGTGTATTACTGAAACACGAGTATATGTGTAATAACATTCACCTGCAACTTTATATCACAAATAATTAAAGTGAGAGCTGTCCAAAAAAAGAAAAATGATTTTTCATATGATTTATTGGGAAGAGCAGATTAAATATTTTGTCTCAAAAATTCATCGGCAACTTTATATCAAGAATACTAGAAGTGTGAGCTGACCATAAGAACACAAAAGGCAAAAAAAAAAATGATTTATTGGAAAGAAGAGATTAAATAATTGCCTTAAAAGTTCACGCGCAACTTTATATCAAGAATAATAAAAAAAGTAGGAGCAGGGCCGGATTTAGATGAAAACGAGGCCCTAGGCTATGCCACTTATGAGGCCCTTTCACCTTCCATTTTTAAGTTTGTAAATTACATGAGAGATAATAAAATACATCATTACTATGATATATATCAATATGTTAAATGAAACATGTTGTGATTGGTACAACAACCGAGAACACTTGTTTGGACATTTATTCTTAGCACCATATATAGTAATTGTAACAATACACTCAGCATTTCCAAAAAAAATAAAAATAAAAATAAATAAATAAATAAAATAAAATAAAATAATTAAAATCTTTGACTACGAAAATAAAACATGCAATAAAATTATCATATTTTCTATGACATTAAATTAAATATGTTCAATACATTGAAGATTAAAGCAAATTCAATTCAGATAAATTTATTAATTTTTATTAGTCGTATGTGTAGAATTTCTCCTTATTTTCGATTCAGTGTTTTAGTGTTTACTGTTTTTAGAATAGTGTAATTCTAATTTTGCTAACAATTTGATTGTAGGCCCCCTCTTGATCTTGAGGCCCTAGGCTGAAGCCTAGTTAACCTATAGGATAATCCGGCCTGAGTATGAGCTATCCATATGAATGCAAAAGGTAAAAAAAGGATTTATTGGAAAAAAGAGATTAAATAATTGCCTTAAAGTTCATGTGCAACTTTTTATTTCACAAATAATTAAAGCGAGAGCTGTCCAAAAAAAAAAAAGTGATTTATCATATTGTTCATTGGAAAATGCAGATTAAATAATTTTCTCAAAAAATTTACCTGCAACTTTGTATCAAGTATAATGAAAGTGTGAGCTGTCATATGAACAAAAAAAAAAAGAAAAAAAAAAAAAAAAAAGAAAAGAATTATTGGAAAAAAAAGAGATTAAATAATTCTTTGAACATTAAAAGAGAAAAAATTATTTGCATATAGTTTAAATATAATATAAACATATAGTTTAATAAAAGAGATTAAATAATTTTCTTAACAAAATTCATCTGTAATTTGACATCACGATTGATAAAAGTAGGAGCTGTCTAAATAATGCAATCGAACGAATTATTGTATCAAAAGTATAAGTCATTATCTTTAAATTTTCAAACCTTTTTTAAATGCAATCTGTTTACATAATCTTTTCATGTAATTTTAATCCGTCAATCTCGATGAAATAACTTTTGAAAACATTCTGAGTACCCAGGGCCGGATTTAGATGAAAAGAGGCCCTAGGCTATTCCACTTATGAGGCCCTTTCACCTCCATCTTTAAGTTTGTAAATTACTTATTATGTTAGTTTATTATTCATATGTGTAGAATTTCTCCTTATATTTGATAATATGATATGATATATTTTTAATGTTTACTGTTTTAAGGATAGTGTAATTCTAATTTTGCTAACAATTTGAATGTAGGCCGCTCTTGATCTTGAGGCCCTAGGCTGAAGCCCTAGTTAGCCTATAGGAAAATCAGGCCCTGAGAGTACCCATGGTCTCACATTACCAATCACGATGCAACAACTCATGGTGTAGTCCATATTCCTTCTGTAAAATATGCGATAAAAAATATGATTCCATCTGTAATTGTTTCGACCTGTGAAGGTCGCACAGACAATCGCTAATTTTATGAGGTGTCAATTATACATGACACTGAATATCTGTTATCAGATGTGAGTGACAGATTGTGTTTTTCATTAGTACAAAACATTAATTGCATGTAATATATCTATCCACAGCACTGCTTATCGGCTAAATTTGATTAGTTTAAATTTGAGTGACAGGTTTTTATTATGCACTTGTCAAAGAATATACATTCCTCTCTCCTGGGAAAGAAATGCAACAACTCTTCCCATGGTTATTGAATCAAAAGTATAAGCCAGTATCTATTAAATTTTCAAATATTTTATAGATGCAATCTGTTTACGTAACCTTTTCATGTAATTTTAATCCGTCAATCTCGGTGAAATAACTTTAAAAACTTCAGAGTACATTAAATCAAAAGTATAACCCAGTCATTCACTTTGTTAGTCCTTAGTTAGCTGTAGATTAAAATTTTGGTTCACTCATAAATACATTAAACTTTTTTTTTGTACTACACAGGAATGAATAAAAATTGCAATATCAATATATTTAAAAAAATTAATTTATGAGATAAATATCACATTTCTGTAGCTGTTATTTATATACAAGTTAATTAAAAACATTTCTCTTTTTATTAGAGATAAGTAAACCATTAAAAATATTTTTCAGTTATAATTAACTTTTACGCATTTATTAGACACAATATCGAATTTTTATAGATTTGTGTGATTTTTAAGTATTAATTTTTAAAACGGTAAAAGTCAAATTTTTGTTAATTATTTGTATCATAATTGCTTATTCTTATTCATGTATGAATTCAATATTTAAGAATACAGAAATGTATAATATATCTACATGAATATAGACTCAATAAATGCTTTTCATTGGTTTATTATTATATATTTGATTACTGTAATGCATCATTATGCAATTTATTGATTAAAATACAATGTGAAATTTTTCAGATGAATAATTAGTTGAGTGTTTATCTACTAGATGGCGCCAGCAGATTGAAACTCGTAGATGGAATAGTTCTTCATTAGCTAGCTTCATATACCTTGTGAATACTTTTAAATAAGGTAATTAAAATAAATAAAAAAATCGATAATATAAACTTTTAAATAATATTTCTGCTTTATTCATTTGTCATTTTTTTACTCGATTTTTATCTGAATTATAAGATGTTAGCTTATTTCCTTCAAAATTTGTTTTGAAGAGAGAGCAGGTATGAAATACTACATCATTGATTACCCAGGGGGTGTCCAACCCAATGATTTGCGGGCCACTTTGAAAATGCATCCCACATAACTCCGGGCCACATATAAAAATTATATATCCCCCTATTAGCCCCAGACCCACTATAGACATTTTTTTTTGAGTGAAAAATTTAAACATAATGAATTATTATTTTTTTGTGTATATATAGCTCTAAAAAAGAAATAAAATATATATAAATAAATATACAGAAATTAAAAAAAATGAAATCACTAAAAATTTATTTTACTAGGGCGATATATGTTTTTCTCCACTCTTTCATAGCTTTTTGCAAATCGATCTCAATTTGAGTATTTTGCACATCGTATTTGATGTTGCGTCCGTTATGTTTAAGCATGTTTTTGTGTTTGGTCAATTACATTTTTAAAGAAAAACGATTCGCAGGTATAAGTTGAACAAAAACCCTAATAGCTTCAACTAAGAGTCTGGTTTGCACTGCTATCAGCAATCAACTGTGCGTATCTAGGGATGGTCACTGAGGTCACTTAAAGAGAAACATAGAACTTGTATATTAGATGTTTCCAAGATGCGCTCACCGCAGAATATAATTTAATTATTCTGCGAACTCATAAATAAAACAGGCAATATCTGTCGTATATTCGCAAGAATATTATTTTAAAACCCTAAGTTGGTAATTTTTCTCAAAATGTCGACAGTTAATTTTTGAATATATGCACACATAGTGTATTTTTTTTAAAACATTGTTTCACTACTTTGGCCATTCTAAAATAAATATAATTTGTAAAAGAAAGTGCGATAAATCTCACGAGCAGGAAAAATATTCAAGGCGGGCGGCGGGTTGGCCACTCCCTTGAATTGCACATATATTTGTTTTATTGTTCACATAATTTCATAATTAAATTTTTACTCAAATTGATTGTTATCCTTTCTATTGTAAAGCAATCGTGTCAGTAAAATCATTTCGAAAATTCGCTAGTTTATTGGCAAATTAAGTACCTGTATTTCGACAAATAAAGATCTTTATGAGAGAATAGATATTTTTGAGTATCCTTGCAGGAAACCGGATCGTTGGATTACACCAAAGAAAAGCTAAAGAAATTCAACCAGCTTAAAATGTAATAAAACTTTTACTTAGTCTCAAAAGCATTGATATTCTTGGATTGGATTATTCTTGGATTTCTATCATGTGACACGCACAAAAATGTGGAGAAATTTTTCCTAAATAATAATAATAAAAAAAAACGACTTTAACCGTGTCTAATGCGTCTCGCATTGTTTAGTTAGATTGTCTGATGGGAGTTTTCGGGTTTTCTCTCATGCTATACACATATGCAGAACAAAGTATTTCGTCATCGCCCATCGATGGGTTTCGCCAAGAGTTCTTGAGTGATCCGAAGCTTACTGATGTTCAACAAAACTATTGTCTGAATATTACAAGGCTATATAATTATTCATTTCAAACTTATCTTTACTATATAAAATAGAAGTTTGGAAATGAATAGTGTGGGAGTTGATTAAATTAACTTTCTTTATTTCAAGAAAATAATTTTTAACGATCCAGAATTATTTATTAGTTACTTTTATTATTTATTATGTGCTCATTTATTATTTATTATGTACTACTTCATTATTTATTATGTACTGTTTTATTATTTATTATGTACACCTTTATTATTTTATTATGTACTTCTTAAAAATAAGAAGTACATAATAATAATAAAGGTGCATAATCACTTTTATGCACTTCTAATTGTAGAATATATAATAAAATATTCTATTAAATAGTGATTAATGCTGAAAAATACTTTTATGTAATGAAACTACACACACACACACACACACACACACACACACACACACACACACACACACACACACACACACACACACACACACACACACACACACACACACACACACACACACACAACACAAACCAACAATGCAATACATTAATCTTTAATAATAATAACAAAAAAAAAAAAAACTAGCATAACTGAAATTTATGTTGCAAGAAACAAGTTTATAACAGATCATCTTCAATTTACGAAACACGTAATCAGTTTTATCCCCTAAAAGCTCGAATGCATTTTTTACCCCCTCCCCCACATATTTACTCCAAACAACTAATTTATTTTTTTACCTTTGAGCTTCTTTTTTCTGCATCAAGTCGAATTTCGCCTGTCAACGTTTATTTCGCCCCATATCAAAATTGCAAGAGCGACTAGATTTAAAAATCCCATTCTTTATGCTTCGACGAAAATCAAACTTTTTGGAGATAGTTGCACACACTACGCGAGACAGGATAACGAAGTAAAACGTCAGAGCACTACCCCCTTCTCCGGGGTTTTATCTGAATTTCAGCTGCATAGCGGGCCATCGAAAAATTCTAACAAGCAAGAGAACCTCATTATCATAATGGCACCGTTGGTCCCTTGACGAATGGATACGTCGCCAAGCAAAAAGGATCCACGCCAAGCCCGTTCAGAGTCAAGTCCCGCCAAAACCACTAATTCGTTTGGCGCGTTTTTCGGTAAAAAATGTTTCGCATTCACTGTATCAGATAAGTGGCTGTTTCTATTTGATTTAAGGGCACTTGGAATTCTGCGAGAATAAATGTTCCAAATCGCACTAATAAATTTCTTTCATCCCTTTGTAGATTTAAAGGATTGCGGTAGCTATTATTAATGAATTTTTACAGTAGACTATTTACCGAAAAACCATTCAGCTGGTTACGAAATGTAAATTTGAACAGTTTTACTGTTCGTGCTTGTGGTTTTTAAAATAATTCTATTGTCTTCAAAACATATGACGGTAGCTAATTCTATACAATTTGATAGTACTGGCATTGTACAATACATAGCATAACTAAAATTTATGTTCTGAGGATTTCTTTCTTGCAAGAAAATATGTTTTTGAAGATCGAAATTATTTATTATTTATATTTGTTTATTATTTATTATCTACTTCTTATTTTACTTTCCCGTAGTCCTAATTATTTTTAAAATAGAGATATGTGTTAAAAAATATTTTTGAGTAATGGAAATATACGTACAAACAATAAAAAAACAGTAATGCAATACATTAATCTTGAATAAGAAGAATAAAAAAAAAACATAGCATAACTAAAACTAATGTTCCAAGAATGACTTTCTTGCAAGAAAATATGTTTTTAAAGTCCGGGATAATTTATTATTTATTATGCACTCCTTCATTATTTATTATGCACTCCTTTATTATTTATTATGTGCTCCTTAATTATTTATTATGCACTTTTCATTATACTTTTATGACTTACTAATTGTTTTATAAACACAGGTTAGTGCTGAAGAATATTTTTATGCAATGGAACTATCCAAACAAACAAACAAACAAAAAACAGTAATACAATACATTAATCTTTAATAATAATAATAATAATAATAAATACATTATAACTAAAATTTATGTTCTAAGAAACAAATTTATTACAGACCATTTTCAATGTACCATAAACATAATCATTTTTTATCCCAAAAAAGCACCATCAAATTTAAACCGAATGCAATTTTTACCTCCTCCCCGCTATATTTACTCCAACAACTAATTCATTTTTTACCTTGGGCATTTTTTCGGCATCAAGTCGAATTTCGCCTGTCAACATTTATTAAGCTCCATATCAAAATTTCAAGAGCGACAGGATTTAAAAATCCCATTCTTTATGCTTCGACGAAAATCAAACTTTTCGAGATAGTAGTTGCTCACACTACACGAGACAGGATAACGAAGTAAACGTCAGAGCCCTACCCCTTTCTCCGGGGTTTATCTGAATTTCAGCTGCGTCGCGGGCCATCGAAAAATTCTAACAAGCAAGAGAACCTCATTATCATAATGGCACCGTTGGTCCCTTGACAAATGGATATGTCGCCAAGCAAAAAGGATCCACGCCAAGCCCGCTCAGAGTCATGTCCCACCAAAACCACTAATTCGTTTGGCGCGTTTTCGGTAAAAATGTTCCGCATTCACTGTATCAGATAAGTGGCTGTTTCTATTTGATTTGAGGGCACTTAGAATTCTGCGAGAGTAAATGTTCCAAACAGCACTAATAAATTCCTTTCATTCCTTTGTAGATTTAAAGGATTGCGGTAACTCGCATTAATGAATCTTTGCAGCAGAATATTCACCGAAAATTCAATCAGCTGGTAACTTGTTGTAAATTTGTACTGTTTTACCTTTCGTATTTGTTTCGTTTTCTAAATAATTCTTTTGCCTTCAAAACACAATGAGAGCTAACTGTATATAATTTGAGCACTGTCATTGTACATTACATAGCATAACTAAAATTTATGTCTTAAGAATTTCTTTCTTACAAGAAAATATGTTTTGTAAGACCGAAATTATTTATTATTTATAATGTACTTCTTTATTATTTTACTTACACGTACTCCTAATTATTTCTTTTAAATGGAGATTTGTGTTAAAAAATATCTTTATGAAATGGAATTGTACCAACAAACAATAAAAAACAGTTACGCAATATATTAATCTTTAAGAATAATAATAAAAATCATAGCATAACTAGAATTTATGTTCCAAGAATTTCTTTCTTGCAAGAAAATATGTTTTTAAAGAACGAGATTATTTATTTTCATTATGTACTGCTTTATTATTTAATATCTATTCCTTCCTTTACTTTCACGTTCTCCTAATCATTTCTTTTAAATAGAGATTTGTGTTTACAAAATATTTTTATGTAATGGAAATATACCAACAAACAAAAAAGAACAGTAATGCAATGCAATGCATCAATCTTTAATAATAATGACAATAAACATAGCATAACCAAAATTTATGTCCTAAGAAAGAAATTTATTATAGACCATCTTGAATTTACCATATACATAATCATTACTTTACTCAAAAAATAACCATCCAATTTCCCAGGAATGCATTTTTTACACCCTTCCCCCCATATATTTTCTCCAACAACTAATTTATTTTTTACCTTGGGCTTTCTTCTGCGTCAAGTCGAATTTCGCCTGTCAACGTTTATTATGCCCCATATCAAAATTGCAAGTGCGACTAGATTTAAAAATCCTATTCTTTATGCTTCGACGAAAATCAAACTTTTCGAGATAGTAGTTGCTGACACTACACGAGACAGGATAACGAAGTAAACGTCAGAACCCTACCCCCTTCTCCGGGGTTTATCTGAATTTCAGCTGCGTAGCGGGGCATCGAAAAATTCTAACAAGCAAGAGAACCTCATTATCATAATGGCACCGTTGGTCCCTTGACAAATGGATGTCGCCAGAAAAAAGGATCCACGCCAAGCCCGTTCAGAGTCAAGTCCCACCAAAACCACTAATTCGTTTGGCGCGTTTTCGGTAAAATGTTCCGCATTCACTGCATCAGATAAGTGGCTGCTTCAATTTGATTTGAAGGGCACTTGGAATTCTGCGAGTAAATGTTCCAAACAGCAGTAATAAATTCCTTTCGTCCCTTTGTTGATTTAAAGGATTGCGGCAGCTCGTATTAATGAATCTTTTCAGTAGAATATTTACCGAAAAACCATTTAGCTGGTAACGTAATGTAAATTTGTACAGTTTTACTGTTCGCGTTTTTGTTTTTTTAAATAATTCTATTGCCTTCAAAACATATGACGGAAGCTAATTCTATATAATTTAATAGTACTGTCATTAAATACTAACATAATTAAAATTTATGTCCTGAGAATTTCTTTCTTACAAGAAAATATGTTTTAAAGATCGAAATTATTTATTATTTATAATGCACTTCTTTATTATTTATTATCTACTTCTTATTTTACTTTCACACACTCCCTAATTATTTGTTTTTAAATAGAGATTTGTGTTAAAAAATATTTTTATGTAATGAAAATATACCAACAAACAATAAGAAATAGTAATGCAATACATTAATCTTCAAAAATAATAAAAAAAAAAAACGTAGCATAACTAAAATTTATGTTGCAAGAATATCTTTCTTGCAAGAAAATATGTTTTTTAAAGACAGGATTATTTATTATTTACTTCTTTATTATTTATTATGTACTTCTTATTTTATTTTTATGTACTCCCTAACTGTTTTAAAAATAGAGATAAGTGTTGAACACTATATGTAATGAAACTATGCAAATAAACAAACTGCCAAAAAACCCGGTATTGCAATAAATATATTAATCTTTAATAATAATAAAAATAATTATAAACATAGCATAACTAAAAATTTATATTTAAAGAAACAAATTTATTGCAGATCTTCTTCAATTTATCAAAAACATAATCATCTTTTTACCAAAAAAAATCTCGTATTGAATTTCCCCGAATGCATTTTTTTTATTCCATCTCCGCATATATTTACTCTAACAACTAATTTATTTTTACCTTGAGCTTCTTTTTTTCTGCATCAAGCCGAATTTCGCCTGCCAACGTTTATTATGCCCCCCATATCAAAATTGCAAGAGCGACTGGATTTAAAAATCTCCTTCTTTATGCTTCGACGAAAATCAAATTTTCGAGATACTTACACACACTACACGAGACAGGATAACAAGTAAACGTCAGAGCACTACCCCCTTCTCCGGGTTTTTATCTGAATTTCAGTTGCGTCGTGGGCCATCGAAAAATTCTAACAAGCAAGAGAACCTCATTATCATAATGGCACCGTTGGTCCCTTGACAAATGGATGTCGCCAAGCAAAAAGGATCCACGCCAAGCCCGCTCAGAGTCATGTCCCACAAAACCACTAATTCGTTTGGCGCGTTTTCGGTAAAAATGTTTCCGCATTCACTGCATAAGATAAGTGGCTGCTTCTATTTGATTTAAGGGCTCTTGGAATTCTGTGAGAGTAAATGTTCCAAACAGCACTAATAAATTCCTTTGTAGATTTAAAGGATTGCGGTGGCTCGCATTAATGAACCTTTGCAGTACAATATTTACCTAAAACCCATTCAGATGGTAACTTAATGTAAATTTGTACGGTTTTTACTGTTGTCGTGTTTGTTTCTTTTTAAATATTTCTATTGTCTTCAAAACATGATGACAGCTAACTATATATAATTTGATAATACTATCTCAAAATTCTTTAATATAATACTGAACATTTTTTGTTATTAAATTATTTGCTGTATAATTTAGAAAATATAAAAGTAACTATGTACAACTAGCGTATTTAGCAATTTAATTTTTAGTCATTTGGTAATTATGATATAAATTTGAGTAGTTTTCATATTTGTTTTTCTTGTTAAATATTTCTATTCCTTCCAAAACATATGATGACAGGGCATTATAATTATTTGCCAGGTTGACGGAGAGCCTTGGTTGCATAGCAATCTCTATCTTCCTCTTTTGTAAGTGAGATGAGTTTCTTTAGCTTTAAAAGCCCATTGAATTTGTTGACAATGTTAACTAATATTTTGTTTGTTGGTAATTTATTGGCTTAAAAAAGTTGCAAAGATGAAAGCAAGTAGTTTTAACTAATTATTTAACAATTCATTTGTTTAGTTGTTTTTGTAAGCATAAAGGATCCATAAAGGATAAATTTGTACAGTTTCCCTGTGTTTGTTTTTAAATAATTCTATTGCTTTTAAAACATATTATGACAGCGCATTATATATTATTTGTTGATACTAATATAAAAATTTATGGTATGATGGAAATATTTTTACCCCAAACTTTAGGCTCTTTTCCTTCTAAACCCTTTATACTGGTTGTGTTACAATTGGATTCATGACGTTAGTATCTATAAAAATCATCAATAAAAATGTATTCAAACTCTCCATTAAATAAAAGTAATTAAAGGACAGAAATCAGTGGTAAGAGGGTGAATCTCAAAATTTTAAAAGTAGTCTATAATCTTAAGTAGACTAATTTAAAAGCTCTAGGTTGAAAAATATGAATTTGTATAAGACAAACAAAGAGACTTTCTTATTTATATATAATATTATTGGCAACAAGGAATTTATAATTGAATATAAATAATATCAGGATGCTTTTCGTTTGTAGAATAAGTTTAATTGAAGAATATGTTCATATTTATATAACACTCCTTTTGTCTTACGAATTTGGATATTCTTCTATTCAAAAAGTTGTACAAAAAGATACTATCTATGTAAAAAGTTTACTTAATGATAAATGGTAGTTTTGATTGATATAAATAATTTCCACAAGAAAATTCAGGGAATCTCTTGTATTACCTACTAATTTAAATAAAGAGAATATAACTTATTTGTCTGGAATCAGAAAAATTTAATTTTGAGAAATGATCGATCTAGTATATTTTTTATGTATCAATAACAGCCTGGGGCCTGAATGGCAGAGTGGCTAGCGCTCTGGCGCTCAGTACCACAGGTTTCGAGTTCAAGTCTGGCGGTGCCATGGGTGTTTGTAGTGATTCGGAATCCACTTTAAAAACCGTAGGTCCCGGTCCTAACAGGGCGTTGCGGAGGCATTGTTACGCCGCGTCCGTCGCTTATCTTCAAGTTACACGTGCCCCCTGAGTAATGCAAAGTGAGTAACGTCTGTGCAGCGCTTGCCTTAAGACGTCCATGTCTGTTTGCCAGCTGCATTGGAAAAAAAAATAACAGCCTATTGATATTAGAATATATTTGACTATGCAAGTATATCTGTTTCAAAAGAAGAGAACTGAAATGAAAACACTTTTAGGGCACCTCTTATGGGAAGGAAGAATCCATATCACTAACAATCAGTCGAATTGCAAACGACATTCTATAAAATTGGGAATGTCCGTCGCTTTTCAAGTGCAGCACGATTTGATTTGATTTTCACTAAAAATGACACTTTAGATTTTGGAAAGAAGCTTGAATGGTTTTATGTAAAAGTGAGTATTTTTCCTCCTTTCATGACGTTCATGGTAAGGGAATTATATCAATATTCTAGTTACGTATTCGAAATATTTTTAAACTAACAAAATTATGAATATTGAAATTAGTTGAAATAAGTATTAAAAATTATCTTAAATAAGAGTGTTTGTATAAATTTTGAAAAATATAACAACATAAAATTGTTGCCATATTTTCTGATTTGAAATTAAAGTAAGTATTCTCACCTCATCAGTAACTAAACTGCTATGGTGAGCGAAGAAACAATAAACGTTTTAACAAACGTTACCGAAATACTAATATTACAATCTATATAAAATTAAGAGCATAAATTTGATATACTAAAACGTCAGTGATTCTATAGTTTGTAAATTGCTTTGTTTTAATACAAATATTGTCTTATTACATCTATCATTATATTGTCTATACATCATTATTGTCTTTAACAATGATTCGTTACTTTTCATAATGAGGAATTTTTAAATCATATTGTATAGGGTAGCATAGTAACTTTTATTATTTTGCATCAAAAAATTGTCCTATTGTTTTATAAACAACTTAATGGCACTGCTATCACTATTATTAAGACATTTTATTCTAGCTATCATACATTTTTATTACCGTATTTCTTCATGTAAAAGATTCATCTTACAAAGGTACATTTGGGACAAAACCTTACAAAGGTATCTTTTGGAACACAAGATATAGAAAAAAAAATCATTTGAATACATTAATTTGTCGATCATTCTTTTAAGATGACCTTGTAAATATTTGTTATATAATTGTGGTTTTTGTGTGTAATGTGCTGCAGTTGTGCAGTGCTGTCTTCGAAAATTTAATAAATATGGATGCTAAACACCGAGTAACTATTTAAAAAATATCGAAGAACAACCCTGAATCAAGACCACACTCATATTTGGCCCTAACCTTTTTCTTGAATTAATCAAGCATCAATCGGGAAAGGCTTTCTTAAACCACTTGATTTCTTTGTTCCAAATTTTCTCAAACCACATTTTCAACTCATTCTAATCTTGCTATGAAATTGGACAGTCATTGCTTGAGGAATGTCCTCTTTTGCCATTGTTTTACGTTTGAAAATCAGCACAGGGGTAGCTTGATTCTATTTGCACAACAACTGTATAAGGCTTTTTCATGTCTCCAAAGTTACAGTTTTCATTCCCTATTTATCAACAGTACTGCTACTTGAGATATCTTCTTTATCAACAATTATTCATAATAAAATTTTGTTTATGAAATTGAAGATAGACTTTATTCAAATTTACAAAACTATGTTGCCTTCTTGCCAATTGGCTAGCGCTCTGGTACTATAAGCTTCAGGTTCGAATCATGTTAGGGCATAGATGTTTATTAACGATTTGGAATACAAGTTAAACTGTAGGTTCTTGTCTAATTATCCTAAAGTGTGCAACAAACCGAAGAAAACAATGAAATTGAAAGATCTTTTGCTGATAAATTGGAGGCATCTTCTGAATAAATTTAGTGCGTTTATGCAGATTTAATTTAGTTCATTTCATGAATCTAAAGTCCAAATTGTTTCTTTTGAAATAAGTAATTCCTTTCGCACCAGAACTTATCACCTTGTAGTGAAAGATCTTTGTGAGCGGAGGAATTCCGATTTCTCTTTTTTTCTTCAATCCATTCCACGATTCCTTCTCCAAATTAGCCATTTTACTGACTTATCTCTCGCGGCGTTCTCCTTCCGTGACATCTTCATTAGCGTTTTTATCTTCTCCCAGATAATCTCGAATCGTTGTCAGAGACGGGACAGTACCAAATTTACGTTTCAACAGCCTGATTTCCATTCAATTTTTTAAACTGGATCCTTTTACTTTGAATTCAATGTTGTACAGAAATATTAAACTATTTTCTGACCTATTTATGGACGAAACTTAATTTAATGCAATAAATATGGCATGGTAAGAGGAAAGATATTGAGAGATGAGAAACAAATGACATGTAGCATGGTCTCTAAGATTCCAGTTTTTTATTTATTGAAATTTCTAATAAATAAAAAAAAAAAAAAAAAAAATTGTATAGTTTTTCTTAAGGATGGGAATGATTTCTTTACTCACTTATTAAATAAAATTTTAAAAGTAAATTAAGCTTTAGACTTTTAGATCAGGTTTAAATAAATATGTAACTCTCAAACGATGGGCACTTAAGGTCAATAGAAGGCAGATTTGTAGCAGATTCTGTGTTACCCAGGATGCACCACTGGAAGGAAATGGGCTTATGATGGCTCAATAAGCTCCCTTCCATTGAGCCATCATACTTTCGTAAAATACGATACACTACAAATGTCCATGAAAATGAATTTAATATTAATCATTGCAGGTCCCGAGTATAACAAATGGATTTAAATTTTTCTCGCATATGAACCATCTCTCCGAATATGTTGAACATCCCAAGGTGTGGCATATGGGGTTTTCTAGTCTCCAATTGTGCCGTCTCCCAACATAATCCGATTAATGGACCAGTGGTAACTTGTGCAGTCAGCGTGCAAGAGGTCTCAGGTTGGAATTCCCCTGTGGCATCGGTTGCAATTACTGTTTTCAAAAAGAGCAGACATGTGTGTAAAGTATCTGGCATAGATAGTCAGACCATATGCTTGGTGGAGGGTTTCTGTGCATTCACCCATACCATCCGTAAATGGTGCGCAATTACTCGTAATAGTCCATAGTCCTCCGGATGGCAATATCCTTCTGTCATCGCCAGTCAGTGAGCTGTAGCCTAGGGTTATGTAGTCCCTAATGTTCAGAACAATGAGAATGAAACGTCGGAACATCGGTGAGCCTCATGTATTCCATGAACAGTTCATCGACGGATGATGGGGGAGGACAGTGCCTTTCGGGAGGACTTTTAAGGGTAATTGACAGCATTTGCTTGTCGTACGGGAGAAAAACTGGGAAACTCCTACCAATCAGCCTGACTATCGATGAGAAACGTTTTTATACAAATTGTCACAATCATCATCGAGTCTCCTCTTTTCCGAAAGCTGTGATTACAACACTGCCACCAACGCATTTCAACCTTGGTCTTACTGCACGATAGCTACGCTGACTGCCGCTCAGCCACGCTATGTATTTGAATAATTTTCTTTAATTGAAATTTTTAATATGCTATTTCAATTTCCAGGAAAAAAAAGAAAGGTTATATTTAAAAAAGATACCAGAAAGACAAGAACACATTACACAAGATGCCAGAAATGGTCTCATTACATAAAATACGTCTGGGCGCTACCATAAATAATGGATACAAGCTTTTTAAAATTTAATCTCTAGTAACACATCCACGCACACTTGTTAGAGTAATGCATGCCTTCCCATTCGTCACCTTTTGAGCAACCGGCAGTGAAAAATGGAGCAGATTAGAAATGGCGCGGACCACACCCGGCGCTCTACTTTGCTAATCGAGTTCTGTATCTGGCGGTGTGTATGGGCGCTAATGAGTTGCGTGTGGGTCGCTGATAAAGAGAGAAAAGAGTATCAACACTTCACGCACAATTTAATGATGGCTTCCGGAATGATGCTGGATTAACATGATTCCAGGAAAAAGTTTTATTCTTGTAATAGTAAAAAAGCAACACGTGCAGTCTTTGTTTATGTGCATATGTGAAAATTGGTATTGAAATGGGAAATACATTTTTTTAAACAACAGCAAATATTTTTGATTTTCAATTGATTTTTAATTACATTAGGCATTGAATTAAATTTGGGCAATTTTTTCTTTTAAAAAAGGCATTACTTTCATTAACCGTTAATTAATACACCAATCAAAGTATTGTTTACCGGTTCCTTTTCTCCATATTGTTGACAAAAGACAAATTGTTCTAGGAAAAAGTTTTATTCTTTTCCAGATGTCGCACGCACACTCTTTGTTTATGTGTATATGTGCAAATTTGAATTGAAATGAGAAATATAGCATTTTTTTTTCCAAATAATACCGATTATTTTAGATTATTTCAGCTGATTCAATTTTTATTGACTCAGTTTTTTTTTATTCTATTAGGCATTAAACTAAATTAGTGAGATCTTTTCTTTTAAAAAAGGCATTTCTTTTATTAAAAATTAATGAATACAGCAATCAAAATATTGTCCATCGGCTCCTTCTGTCCACTTCGTTGACAAAAGACGAATGACTAATTCCTCGTCTAAAGAACGATTAGTCTTTTGAAACTATCCGCCTAATGAAGCCGATTTTCAAGTTCTTCAAAAATGGTAGTGTTCTTTGGGCATGCGCCATCCATCAAAGGTACCACAGGGAGCTCCATCACAACAGAAGTTGACCCTTTTCCTTCAAACATGAATCAATACGGGGTTTTGGGTTTGGACTATATGTCTAACAATGGGGTAAGAAACAACAACTCAACAGATTTTCCAGTTTTTGCCTAGAGTGGTCGACGTGTCCTGTTTTAGATTGGTCACTGGCCAAGACTACTCACAGAGATACCTATATACAATAGGACTGATTAATACAGATATCTGTCCCCTTCACGACTATGGTGTGTCCATGACTGGAGAACGGCTTGATGGTTAATTGGATAGCTACATTAAACTGTAGGTCCCAATCTAAATAGCCCAAAGTGTGCTCAAAATGACCGTACAGCGACAAACCAAATGATCCATAAAAAGAGAGTGGTGATCAGGAGAAATGTCTTATGAAAATGGCTGTTGGGGTGAGACATACCATCGGAGCGTTCCCAAATAGTTGTTGATTTATTTCGCAACATGTGGTAGAGCATTGTCATATTGAAAAATGACCGGCTCAAATGAATCGATTGTCTATAATATTCATCTATATTAGTATCACTAAATTTTAACAGTTCATGATTTTTTTGGCTGACAAGGGTGAACTTGCCATCTTTATTAAAATTACCGTCTTTGAACCATTTTTTGAAATGCCCATTCTCTCCGCAATCATCTTTATCAAAACTACCACCTTTGAATCTTTTCAACTATTTTTGACATGCCCACTGCTTGGTGTATGTTTCCCAGGCAAGCTTCCAATAAGTTTGATGCAACTGATTTGAGTTTCAGTTGCATTTTTATTCCAATTAAAACAACAGAGTCTTTTTAATCCAATTAACTTTAAGAAGTACGGAAGTTTGTATAGTGTTCTAAAAATCAAATAAAATTTATTAAAATTGAACTTTTTTTTACTCTAATCTGTACAAAAGTTTATGTAGTGTATTCTAAAGAGTCCAATAATATTTATTGAAATTGAACTTTTTTCTTTAAGCAGTACAGAAATTTGAAAAGGGTTTTCCAAAAAGTTCAATAATATTTTGATTTTTTTATTTTAAAATTGTTTGCTTTTTTTTTTAAGTAAAAGTTTGAATAGCGTTTCTAAAAAATCGAATAAGGTTTATTAAAAAAATTGAGCTTTTTTAAAAAATAGTTTGTCCTAAAAATCCGATAATATTTAAACCTTTTGACTTTAAGCAGTACAGAAGTTTGAATAGCGTGTTCTAAAAATCGAATAATGTTTATTAAAAATTGAGTAATTTTAATTTAAGCAAAAAAAATTTGAATAGTTTGTCCTAAAAAAATCCGATAATATTTAAACCTTTTGACTTTAAGCAGTACAGAAGTTTGAATAGCGTGTTCTAAAAAAAATCGAATAATGTTTATTAAAAATTGAGCTTTTTAATTTAAGCAAAAATTTGAATAGTTTGTTCTAAAAAAAGTCCTATAATATTTAAACTTTCTTACTTTAAGCAGTATAGAAGTTTGATTATTTTATACTAAAAAAATCAATAATAAAATCCAATTTTTACTTTAAACAGTATAGAAGTTTGCATAGTTTGTTCTAAAAATCCAAAAATATTTATTGAAATTAAACTTTTTACTTTAAACAGAATAGAAGTTTGAATTTGCAACAGAACATAAGTGTCCTCTAACGAATCCAATAATATTTATTGAAATTTAACTTTTTCTTTAAGCAGTACAGAAATTTAAAATTTGTTCATTGAAATTAAATTCAATTAATATTCATTTGAATGATTAAAAATTTTTTACTTTAAGCAGTACAGAAGTTTGAATAGCTCGTTTTAAAAAGATAAAATTTTCTTGGCAATTGGTTTTGGCTTTATTTAAATCATTCAGAAGTATGTTATTTAATTCATTCGAGAAACATGTCAAGTTACATTAACATGTTGTTGATGCCTTTCTACGAACCTACCTGTAATCTCTGAATGTCGACCAAGCCCATATTAAACGTTTGACAGGCAAATGAAATATGGCGACTGCTGTTCAACAGCAAATCCCTCCATCATTTTTTTCCGGATGAAAGTGAAATGATCGGAAGAAAAAAAAAACCCGAATAACTCAGATATAGAACGCCTGGAGATCATTTATATGCTGGCGAAGTGGAAGCAAAGAATGATTTATACCCAGAAAGAAAAAAAGAAATCCATCCAAGAATCTTAGGAATCCTCTTCAAAAATCTGAAAGAAATGAATTATTTATTTAAGAAATGACGTCTCCTATTTCTGAGCCTTTAATTAAAAATGTATGATTGATAAAAATAAGAAAAACTGTAAAAGAAGACAAGTACAAGTGGATTTTAGTCAAGTATTTCATTCTACAGTTCTTTTACTTTCTTCTTCACTTTTTAAAAAATTTGATAATATACTAGAAAGGAATTTTTAACAGGAAATTTTAAATTAAACTGAAGTTGAGAGATGTTTCTTTAGTGCTGGAATAAACTTCTAAAATAATTGCTCTTGAAGTAATCTATTTTTTTCTTTGTTTTTAAAATAATATTATTTTCGGGTTTTATAATTTTAATAAGATAAACAAAGGAAATTTATTTAAAAATGTTGCTATTTTACTACAATCATAGATTTTGTTTTTATTGCAGACTTCAAAAAAATTGGATTTATATTTATAGACATAGACATAACATAATTTACTAGACATAGATATTTAATAGACAGACAAAACATAATTTACTAGACATAGATATTTAATATACATAGACATAATATAATACTAGACATAGATATTTAATAGACAGACAAAACATAATTTACTAGACATAGATATTTAATAGACATAGACATAACATAATTTACTAGACATAGATATTTAATAACAGACAAAACATAATTTACTAGACATAGATATTTAATAGACAGACAAAACATAATTTACTAGACATAGATATTTAATAGACAGACAAAACATAATTTACTAGACATAGATATTTAATAGACATAATTTCTAGACACTTACGATGTTCTTCTTCTTCTTCATCATTGGCGCAAAAAGCCCCATGCAGGCCAAGACCGTCTGGCTACTGGCAGATAGATACGATGTGCCTTGTATACTTTTTACTTTTATTGAAGACACATCAAAAATCAGATTTAAATTTAATTATTTTCTATAGACACTTATGATGTGCCTTGTGAATTTTATTTTTATCGCTGACATCAAAATTTGATTTATATTTAACTTTCCAGTATGTTCTACAAAATAAATTTTTGAAATTGAACTTTTTACTTTAAACAGTACAAAAGTGTGAATAGTGTGTTCTAATATGTCCAATAATATTTATTGAAATTGAACTTTTACTTTAAGCAGTACAGAAGTTTGAATAGTGTGTTCAAAAAATCCAGTAACATTTAAACTCTTTTACTTTAAGTTGTACTGAAGTTTGAATAGCTTGTTTTGAAAAGATAAATTATCTTCACCATTGGTATTTGACTTTATTTAAAACATACAGAAGTTCAAGAAGCATGTTAAGTTAGATTAACATGTTGTTGATGCTTTTTCTAAAAACCTATCTGTAATCTGTGAATGTCGACCAAGCCCATATTAAGCGTTTGACAGGCAGATGAAAATATGGCGACTGCTGTTCAACAGGCAAATCCCTCTCTCATTTTTTCCGGATGAAAGTGAAATGATCTGAAGAAAAACCCCAATAACTCAGATATAGAACGTCCGCAGATAATTTATATGCTGGCGGAGGAAGCGAAGAATGATTTATACACAGAAGAAGAAAAAAAATCCATTGAAGAATCTTAGGAATCCTCTTTCAAAATCTGAAAGAAATGAATTTATTTATTTAAGAAATGACGTCTCCTGTTTCTAAGCTTTTAATTAAAAATGTATGATTGATAAAAACAAGAAAACGGTAAAGAAGACAAGTACAAAGTGGATTTTAGTCAAGTATTTCATTCTACAGATGTTTTTTTTTTTTTTTTAAATTTAATAATATACTAGAAAGGAACTTTTGAACAGGAAATTTTTAAATTAAACTGAAGTTGAGAGATATTTCTTGAGTGCTGGAATAAACTTCTAAAATAATTGCTCTTGAAGTCTTTTATCTTTGTTTTAAAAATAGAAGTTATTTTCATGATTTATAATTCTAATAACATAAACACAGAATAATTCATTTAAAAATGTTGCTATTTTTACGGTAGTAAAATAGCAATCAGACAATAGATTTCGTTTTTATTGCAGACATCAAAAATTGGATTTATATTTAATAGATATAGACATAACATAATTTAATAGACCTAGTTTCCATAGACATTTACTATGCTCTTCTTTTCATCATTGGCGCAAAAGCCTCATGGCGGACAAGGCCGTTTTGCCCTATTGGCAGATAGATACGATGTGTTTTGTATATTTACTTTTATTGCAGACATAAAAAAATTGGTTTATATTTAATTGGTTTCCATGGACAATTACGACGTGTCTTGTAAATTTTATTTTTATTGAAGACATAAAAATTTGATTTATATTTAATTAGTTTCCATAAATAGTGTGTTCTACAAAATCAATAATATGTTTGAAATTGAACTTTTTACTTTAAGCAGTGCAGAAATTTGAATAGTGGGTTCTAATATGTCCAATAATATTTATTAAAAATTGAGAAATTTAAAAAATGTCAGTAATATTTATTGAAATTGAACTCTTTACTTTAAGCAATACAGAAGTTTTGAATAGTGTGTTCAGAAAATCCAATAATATTTATTAAAAATTGAGCTTTTTTTCACTTTAAGAAAAAGTTTGAATAGTTTGTTCTAAAAAATCCAATAATATTTATTGAAATTAATTTTTTTTTACACTAGGCAATACAGAAGTTAAAATAGCGTGTTCTAAAAAAATCTAATAATATTTAAACTTTTTACACTAAGTAGTACAGAAGTTTGAATAGTTTGTTCCAAAAAATCCAACAATATTTATTGAAATTGAACTTTTTTACATTCAGCATACAGAAGTTGGAATAGTGTGTTCTACAAAATCCAATAATATTTATTGAAAATAAACTTCTTTACTTTAAACAGTACAGATTGGTTTGGTTTTGTCGTTCTACGATCCTTTTTGCACACTTTAGGCTAATTAGACCAGAACCCTACAGTTTGACGTGGATTCTGAACCATTAACAAACATCCATTCCACCGCCAGGGAAACAGTACAGAAGTTTGAATAATGTTGAATAACTATTTTTTATCTATCTAGTAAAAATACTATTTTTTTTATCTAGGAATGTATATTCTATTATATACATTCCTAGTGTCAATATACATTCCTAGTGTATTCAATAGTGTCTATAGTCATAGACACTATTGTTTTAAGAAATCCAATAATATTTATTGAAATTGAGTTTTTTACTTTAAGCAGTACAGAAATTTGAATAGCTTGTTTCGAAAAGATAAATTATCTTGACCATTAGTATTTAAACATACAGAAGTTTAAGTTAAGAGATTACCATGTTGTTGATGCTTTTCTACAAACCTACCTGTAATCTGTGAATGTCGACCAAGCCCATATTAAACGTTTGACAGGCACATGAAATATGGCGACTGCTGTTCAACAGCAAATCCCTCCCTCATTTTTTTCTAGAGGAAAGTGAAATGATCTGTAGAAAAAAAAAAAGCGAATATTTCAGATATAGAACGTCCGGAGATCATTTATATGCTGGCGAAGTGGAAGCGAAGAATGATTTATACACAGAAAAGAAGAAAAAAAAATCCATTCAAGAATCTTAGAATCCTCTTCAAAAATCTGAAAGAAATGAATTATTTATTTAAGAAATGACGTCTCCTATTTCTGAGCCTTTAATTAAAAAAATGTATGATTGATAAAAATAAGAAAATGGTAAAAGACAAGTACTAGTGGATTTTAGTCAAATATTTCATTCTACAGATCTTTCTTCTTACTTTTAAAAATTTAATAATATACTAGAAAGGAATTTTTAACAGGAAATTTTGAATTAAAACAGAAGTCGAGAGATATTTCTTTAGTGCTGGAATAAACTTCTAAAATAATTGCTCTTTTAAGGAATCCATATTTTATCTTTGTTTTAAAATAGGATTATTTTCATATTTTATAATTTTAGTAACATACAAACTTTATTTAATGAAGTTGCTATTTTACTACCGTCATCGATTTCGTTTTTTATTGCAAACATCAAAAATTGGATTTATATTTAATAGACATAGACATAAGATAATTTACTAGACATAGATATTTAATAGACATAGACATAAAAGATAATTTACTAGATATTTAATAGACATAGACATAATATAATTTACTAGATATAGATATTTAATAGACATAGACATAAGATAATTTACTAGATATAGATATTTAATAGACATAGACATAAGATAATTTACTAGACATAGATATTTAATAGACATAGTTCCATAGACACTTACGATGGTCTTCTTCATCATTGGCGCAAAACCCCATAGTAGGTCAAGTCCGTCTGCCTACTGGCAGATAGATACGATGTCTTGTAAATGTTACTTTTACTGTAGACATCAAAAATTAGATTTATATTTAGTTGTTTTTATAGACACTTACGATGTGTTTTTGAAAATTTTAATTTTATTGCAGACATCAAAAATTGGATATATATTTAAATGATTTCCATAGACACTTCTGATGTGCCTTGTGAATTTTATTTTTATCGCAGACATCAAAAATTTGATTTATATTTAATCAGTTTTTACAGACATTTAAATAGTGTGTTCCACAAAATCCAATAATATTTTTGAAATTGAACTTTTTCACTTAAAACAATACAGAAGTTTGAATAGCTTGTTTTAAAAAAATAAACTATCTTGACCATGTTATTTGGCTTTATTTGAAACATTCAAAAGTTAAGTTAGATTAACATGTTGTGATGCTATTCTACAAACCTACCTGTAATCTCTGAATGCCGACCAAGCCCATATTAAACGTTTGACAGGCAGATGAAATATGGCGACTGCTGTTCAACAGCAAATCCTCCCTCTTTTTTCCAGAAGAAAGTGAAATGATCTGAAGAAAAAATAAGCGAATAACTCAGATATAGAACGTATGGAGATCATTTATATATTGGCGAAGTGGAAGCGAAAATGATTTATACACAGAAGAAAAAAATCCATCCAAGAATCTTAGAATTCCTCTTCAAAATCTGAAAGAAATGACGTCTCCTATTTCTAAGCTTTTAATTAAAAATGTATGATTGATAAAAATAAGAAAAACGGTAAAAGAAGACAAGTACAAGTGGATTTTAGTCAAGTATTTCCTTCTACAGATCTTTGCTTTACTTTTTTTCTTCATTTTTTTCAAAATTTAATAATATACTAGAAAAGAATTTTAACAGGAAATTTTAAATTAAACTGAAGTTGAGAAATATTTCTTTAGTGCTGGAATAAACTTCTAAAATATTTGCTCTTGAAGTAATCCATTTTTTTTTTATCTTTGTCTTAAAATAGGATTACTTTCATGTTTTATAATTTTAATAATGCAAACAAGGTAAAATTGTATTTAAAACTGTTGTTATTTTACTATCGTCACAGACTATATGCATTAAAAATTTTTTTAATGCAAACATCAAAAAATTGGATTTATATTTAATTGGTTTCCATAGACGCTTATGATGTTTTTCATCATTGGGGCAACAGTCCCAAGATGGGGCTAAGGCAATCTGCTAACTGCAGATAGATACATAGGATGTGTCTTGTACATTTTACTTTTATTGTAGACAAATAAAATTAGATTTATATTTAATTAATTTCATGGACCGTTACAATGTGTCTTGTGAATTTTATCTTGATTGCAGATATCAAAAATTGAATTTATATTTTATTGACACTTATGTTGTGTCTCGAACATTTTATTTTTATTACAAACATCAAAAATTGATTTATATTTAATTGATACTTATGCTGCGACGTGTAAATTTTATTTTTATGGCAGACATCAAAAATGGGATTTGTATTTAATTGTTTACCATAGACGCAATGTACTTCTACTTCTTCATCATTGGCGTAATAACTCCATGTTGGGCCAAGGCCTTCTGCCTACTGGCAGATAGATACTTACGATGTAATTTGAAAATTTTAATTTTATTACACACATCGAAAGTTGCATTTACATTTAATCGGTTTCCATAAACACTTACGAGGTGTCTTGTAAATTTTATTTTTATTGGAGACTTAAAAATTGGATTTGTATTTAATTGGTTTCCATAGAAACTTACAAAGCGGCTTGTAAGTTCAATTTTAAATGCATTATATAATATGCTAACATTTTTCTCGTGTAAAAATTCAATTAATTAGCATCATACATTTTTAAATGTGAACAAAAAGGCTATTTTTTAGTTTTAACATTTAAATGGTAATCCTGACATATTTCTCCCAGATATTTAAAAAAATTAAATTGTTATTCTTTTTCTTCTTATGCAAGAAGAATAAAAAGTTTGACTTTATTTAAATACAAATAACAATTTTTATTTTGATGAAAAACTCGAAAATACATTTCTGATATAAGTAAAATGAAAACGCTTTGAAATTGCAATTTTAGAAATTTTTTTCTGTTTTTCTAATTCAAATTTATTCAATTAATCGAATGAATGTTATAAAGTTAATGAAATGCACCTTCAAGCTTATCTAAGTAAAATTTTTTTTTTTAAGAAAGTGCGAAGTATTTAATTTCATTATTCTTTCCTTTTAATCAATCGTTAAGTTAATCATTAAATTTCTTTTTCATTTTATGTAAATTTTTTTTTATTTTACAAGCAGTTAATTCAGGGATTTAATGAATTATTCGTAAAAATAGTTTGAATTCAGAATGTCCCATTGCGTATTTTATGGATAAAATAAATACTAAAATTATAAAAACATTTTTTTAATTAATCTGTTCAAAAATTAATTTCAATTCAAAATATTTAATTTCATATTTTAGTTATAAAGAGAATAGAAAATCTATAATCTATAAGTACATTCGCTAATCCGCTTAAAAATAGTGAGTTTTTGAGCAATTTGTATACTAAAAGGAATTTGTATGTTTACTACTAAAGAAATATTTTTAATCTAGTACACTTACATCTTTTTGTTAAAAACTATTTAATAAACCCAAGAAAATATTTGTATACATTTTAAAAAAAAAAAAATTAGAATACACACTTTAAAATGCTGTAACTGCTAATAAATTATTAAATTTTTCTAGACGTTTAAATAAAAAAAAAATATATTTTTTTTTTTTAAATTGCAAAAATTCCATTTATAAATGATGCGTATGGTCATTTAAAATTGCGAAAGATGTTTCATAATTTAAATGAAAATTAATTTGATTAAAATGATTTCTCGAGGAGATTTTAACCTTAATGATATCTTACCGTCAAATTTCTAGAATTGTAGCATTTACGAAATTATTAATAATAATAATAATAAAAAACAAAATTATGGGCTAATAGAAAAAAAAAATTGATTAAAAAGATAGTAAATTAGGAGTAAATTATTACGGTGCCACAGGTTTTCGGGTTCGAGTCGCGGTGGGCCATAGATGTTTGTAGTGGTTCGAAACCACTTAAAACCATAAGTACCAGTCTAATATGACTGTAGAGCGCTGGCCGTACCAACCCTAATCCGCAAAAGAAAATCATTTCATATTCCGGAATCTGCAAGTAGGCAGACGGCCTTGGCCCACTATGGGGTTGTTACGCCACTGATGATGCTGAATTAGATCATTGGGGCTCAATGTCACAGGTTTTCGGGTTCGAGTCCCGGTGGTGTCATGGATATTTGAAGTGGTTCGAATCCACTTTTAAGCCGTAGGTCCCGGTCTAATATGACTGTGCCCAGAGCGTTGGGCGAGAGTTGCTGACAACTCCTTACCCCGTAAAGAAAGCATCTCCTGTCTCGAAATATGCCAGTAGGCAGACGGCCTTGGGCCACCATAGGGCTTTTGAGCCAATGATGATGATGATGATGAATTAAATCATCGCTACAGAATTTATGAGAAAATTATTAGAGAAATTAGTCCTTATTACTTATGAAATTGAATCACTGAATCACTGAAACTGCTCAATTGTCTTGTTCCAATGATAAGTATCATAACGATACTTATTAAACAGTCTAAAATAGATTTTTGATTTACTTCGTACAACAATAAACTTAAAAAGGACATTTTAAAAGTGACAGCTATATTGTTTGAAAACTGGGTAGTTTATTGCGTCGAATAAATATTGGGCAGTAGCACGAACTGTAAACAATGTTTGAATTTTTCTTAAATCTCTATATTTATGTGGATAGTACACCGGAATTCTTTGATTTATTCCTGATGTCAAAATATATTTTTCTATAAAAGATTTTTTTAGACAATGCTAGAAAAAAATACCGAGATTTAACTCCTTAGACGGGTGAAGCGATGTTTTTGTAGATGTAATCTACTTATTTACTTAAAACTCGAATTTTTATTTATTCAAATGGTTTGTAACTCAACCAAAATCTTATTGAGTTGTCGGTAAATGTAATTCGTTTTGGTTTTTCGATTTTGTATAGAAAAGCGTTTCTGTCGATAAAATACTTTTGGTGAAAATTCTAACTATATTTAATTTTATTTAATTTAACCTTAGTGTAGTTAATATGTTTTAAGGTTGTAAACAATTTATACATAAACTTTTTTAATTTAAATATAGGTGATTATCAAAAATAATGCAGAAACTGTGGAATAAAATTGACATTAAAGAATACTTTTCGTAAGCATTAACATGTAATCATAGAGACCATTTTTAATATAAAAAGTATATATCATGCGTAGTGTGAGATAACTTGGAGATCGGTGCCACACGTTTTGAGTTCGAGTCCCGCGAGGCCATGGATTTTTGTAGTGGTTCGTTATCCACTTTAAACCGTAGGTCCCATTCTAATATGACTGTAGAATGTTGGGCGTAAGGCTGACAAACCCAACTCCGTAAAAAGAAAACATCTCCTGACTCGAAAATCTCCTAGTAGGCAGAGGGTCCTTGATGAAGAAGAAGAATGAAGCTAATGAAGAAGAAGAATGAGGTAGTTTGAATGAAGTTGCATATGTCTTGGAATTTTGTCCAAAGCTTAGAATGGCGGTATTGTAAAGGTTGCGTAGTGTTATTAAAAATCCGACGGCAAAAAAAAAAGACGATAATCAATTTTTCATTTACATCTTTATTCCATTTCTTCTAAAAACCAACTACGTAATAGCAACTACGTTCTGTTTTCATTCTAGCGGGAAAATCCCTTTAACAGTGAAAGTAGAAGTCGTTCAATGTGTATTCCATTTTCCATCAATAGGTGTCGCTACAAATGTAAGACTTTACAGACTTTCAAAGCGCCCAAAATTGTATTAGCCCGACTAGCTGGAGCAACTGTGACCGACATCCCCAATTTTAGGCATTTATTGAGTACGGTATCTAAGGTCATGTCAGCGTACACACCGCGGGAGCACAAGCTCGGCAAAGGAAAAGAGTGGGCGGAAGGAGAATCTGAGTGGAATGACAGAGACCGACAGGAATTGAAGAGGATTTATAATATCTAAAAAGAAAAACAACTGCAGCCAAAGTATGACTGCAAAGCTCAATCAGCATCTTGATTCACCAATAATTACAGTTAGGAGGCACCTTCATAAACAGGATATTTACGGTAGAGCAGCTATTCCCAAGCCACTTGTAACAGATGTTAATGCCGAAAGTCGTCTGAGAGAGTGGTGCCAAAACCACAAAACCTGTCGATTGATAAGTGGAAAATGTATGTAGTGGAAGTTATATAGTCAGACGAATCATCTTTCACACTTTCGGGAGGACACCTACCAAACGTATGATCACGATTGTCTCCTTTCAATTGTCAAGCATGGAGGTGGATCTATTATGGTATGGACAGCCATGTCGGGATTTTTCTTCTTCCCAGTCGTAACTCTAAAAGGAAGAATCACTGGGGAGAACTATAGAGAGGTTTTAGCTGACCGGGTCCATCCAATGATGCAAAGATCGTTTCCTGCAGAAGATGTAATTTTACAGGATGACCAATGCTATTTATGCAGCCTGCCCAATCATGGTTTGATGAACACGAGGATGAAGTGAAACATTTACTTTTTCCCGCACAAACCTCCGAATTCAATATCATCTAATTGTTATGGCCTATTTTTAGAGCGATCAATCTGGAATCGATATCCTCCACAGGCATTTCTTCCGGAATTTTCCTAACCTCCGTGAAGAATTGTTCAATATTCTTCTAAAGACTACAGATCATCACTTGCCTGTGAGGATTCGTCGGCACTAATCGAAAAGCAGTTGTATGATTCGATTGAGCGAATCCAAGCTGCGCTATATTACATGCCAAGGGTGGTCCTACACACCATATTAGTAAAAGATTCTTTATAACTCACTGCTTAAAGTTTTCATTATTTTTGATAACCATCTGTATGCACAAGTTTAATATTGAAAAAAGGAAGCAAAAGAAAAATACCTTTAATAATCCATTCTAGTTTATATTTATATTTATATTGAATCTTTATTATAGCAACGAAAGAAATGTGGTATTGAATTATAAAATTATATACATAGAAAATTAATTGAAAATAACACTGTATGAAATATAATAACACGAACATATGGTTTGATGACAGCCAATAGAAATTAAGATTTCTTGACAAAAAACTCTGTATTTTTATAAATAATTCAACTATTTTTCATCCTTTTAAACCGGGAAATTTTTATATTAAATGAAATTGATTTTAGTACAATTTAATATTGTTAATGGCTTGCTGATTGTTTTTTATTACAAAGGCTGGAACAATTTATTTTATTTTAGTCAACCCAGTTTCAAAAAGTCGCCAAATTAGTGAATAACTTGCACAACGTGGTGCAATGCTTATAAACCATCTCAGAAAGGCCTTTTTAATTTTCCCATGCGAGATTTGACATTTTAAGTGTGGCTGGTAATTGTTTGATTGGAATTCGTCGAAACAAGTTGTTTGTCGCTATTTTGATATCGCTTCTGTCATGCTGGGGGAAAAACACAATTTTAAAAGCAATATAAAATCAACATGACTAAAACCGTGGAATAAAGGTCTGGGTTCTTCTGACATGCTACTAATTCCAAATCAGCTCTTATCTCTTTTCAACACTTTCTAAGTATATGTGGCGCACGCATTTTAACATCGTTGACATATAGAAATGACGTTACTCCAATGAAAGTGATAAAAAGCATTACGAGTTCCATGGGCGTTGACATACAAAAAGTATTTATACCTCTGCACTAAAGTATTTTTATCTTTTAACAGCCACTTTTTATTTTTATTTTGTTTTTACCTATTAAAAATTAAAGCATTAAAATTTTGATAAATCACTATTTTATCAAATTTCAATGTTTAGTACAAAATCAGTTCAATGTTTCAATTTCCTAATCAGTTTAGTTTGTCGCTCTACGATCATTTTGTGCACAGTTTAGGTTAAACAGACCGGGACCTACAGTTTAACGTGGATTCCGAACCACCTACAAACATCCATGTCTGGCCAGTATTCGAACCTGAAGCCAACCGCACCATTATAGTCATCGGTA